>KZ506916.1:38342-51668 GCA_002844005.1 Limosa lapponica baueri | reverse complement strand
TATGCTCAGTGATTTTATGGAATTACATATACAGAAAACACAGGCATCTGGAAAGAAACCATCATTTCAAGATGGCACGAGCTTTGCGGTGCGTTTTTGAAAGTGCTGCACAGCTGCGTTTATAATGCAGGGAGAACATGCCATTTCTACAAACAAATTACAAAAATTGAGCTTCGTGCAGTGGGAGCTGACTTCTCATAGAATGACACAATAGAGACTGAGTAAAGGAAGGCATCCATATCTACAGGAGCTGAAAACAAATTATCATCTGTAAATTAATTGAACTCTTGAGTGTCTGAAACATCAGACAGGCTCAGCCTTACACTGTCTGGACTCGACAAAACAAGAGCTTTACCAAGCACGGTGACTGGCAATGTGTCATATCCTCAATTACCGAGAGAGAACTGTAGACACGCTTGCATTTATCTTCCATTACCAGAACAGAAATTATCTGTTTGGAATAGCTTATTTCACGCATGAGATATAAATAAGCAGCACATACGGCTGAACGACACAGCGAGGTAGGCGCAGCTCCCACTGCAATGGGACTGTAAGGATGTAACTGAGGAAAGACGGAGGCCTGGAACAACCATCGTTCTCAAAACAAGATGTATAATTAAAGGAAATACATCACGGCACACCAGCAGATCATACACCCATTTCTGAGGCTTCCCCACACAAATATATAAAGAAATTATGACCACCATGAAAGTATGATCTCATTTTTAAATACACGTTTAAATCTTAGGCAAGAGAAAGAAAGCTTTAATTATTTCTTTCAGATGGTAAACTGCATCAGAGTGAATGCAGTAATTTACAATTCTGACTTGCAAATAATGGAATAATCAGTATGCACACTTCACTTACTTGCTCATGAAAGAAGGGAAATGTCTTTGACTTAAATGTGCAGGCTAAAAAAAAAGTTCTCAGGCTCCAACACGTTTTTTCCTATGACAGAAACAAGACCTCCTTTTCTACCTCAATGGTGGTGGCAGTGGGTGTGGGGAAGCCCTCTTACTAAAGATCAAGAATCCCTGAAGATGCAGTTTTGGGGGTGTTGTGGGTTGACATTTTTGGGAGCAAAACCAATGCAGTATATAGACCAACATATTTCACAACCTTTTTCTCCTGATTCTTTGTAACCAGGAAAAGAAGTTAATGAAGCTAAAAATACTTCCCTGCCTTCAGGATATTTCTAAACTGCATTATCTAGTTCAGCCAACTGTCCAAAACTTGTCATGTGTTTACATTTTCATTTTCTCAATTATGGAGCAGGTGAACATTGAAACTACTGACAAGAAAAGGCAGGAGGTTATCTGGTGTTATGTGGCACACACCTTTCCATAGTATCTAAGGTGGCCTTTCCAGAAAATAAGGCAGCCTTTCCAGGAAAAAATGATTCAAGGTAATCATGCAAAACCATCAGTACTGCAAGATTACTTTTCAGCGGTAGTATGATAATTCATTTAATTGATAGTATGATAATCACAAAACCACTGCTGTTATTCCAAGTTCTTGCTACTCAACACAGAAGTTGCTTGACTGAAATTCATGCTTACAGAAAGTTCTACTGGTTGGAAGTGAACTTCTTTGGAGGTTATGCATAACACTGTTCTTAGGTGGTCCTCATCGATTACAAGGTGTCAAAAAATCCCTCATGTGAGGAATCTCAGTGCAACTGTTCCCAAAGTGCTTACACTCTGTATGTCTAAAATAACCTACCTCACTTTACACAGCAAATCAAGAAAAGAATGAAGCTGACTTCAGTAGTACAAGAATTTCCTTCAAAAACTTCTCTATCATTTCTCCAATTTAACTAATCATTATGTAACATTTTACATTTTTTTTTAAAATTGCTTTTTAGCACTGGATTTTTCACTACATAAAAGTAAGGAAATCAGTACATATTATTACTACATAAAATACTGAAATACACAGTTCCAGGCTTTTTTTCTTAATATTATCATTACTATGTAATGTAATTATATTTTCTTAAGCTTAATTGTCTGCTATAAGAATTAAGCAAAAATACAAAATGAGACATATACAAGGCTAAGCAGCAAGTCAGTGGTGATTGAAGAGGACACAGGTCCCTTGACTCCTACAACAGGACTTGACACATTGGATCAACCATGTAGCACTTCAAAGTCAAAGAGAACATACAAATGTGCACACCTCTTTCTGTGCTATGTAACAGCAGACACGAATGCTGAAAATAATAAAAAGGAATGAAAGTTGTTAAGCTACTGAATCATTATCATTATTTGCAGTTTGAAAGACTACAGTTATACCGCCTTTATTTTAGTAAAAATACTAAACTTCTGACTTTGATTTAGCAGTGTCACTCAATCTATTAATGTTTACAGCACTGAACAAGGATGTATGTTTATTACAGAAATCAGTATAAAATTCAGGAATTCATTTATGTAGCTAATTTTTACTGTAATGCTTTAAAATTAACCAAAGAGATGGTTCTTTTCCATACCAATGTTTGATGACAAATGCTAATTACTTTCAAATAATGTTTCAAGCCCTACCCTTGTTCTGCCATGGACATGTGCAAGTCAGGTTTGGGAAGTACCAAGGGAAAAGAAATGTCAATGATGCAGGCATTTTTTAAAAGTTAACAGATGGGAAAAGAGAATCTCTGATCAGGTCACTCTGTTATCAGGATGTGGTAACTCTTCTGTACCTATTAGACTTTTGCAATCATCCATTTTTCATAATATGTCAACCTATTATATATAGATTTCTTTTTTCTCCCTTATGAGTTGCATAAATAAAATATTTATAATTTTTACTCTCTGTGCTTATTTCTATCCTCCGTTTTAATACTAAGACTTGTAATTTTAATTACTTGGCTTGGGTTTTTTTTAGAAGTGAAAAAAGTGCTTGCTGTGTTTATATGAAGGTGAAATAATGCAATCCAGTCTCACTAATGAAGAGAGAGGAGGACAGCAAAGGTTGAGTCAATACCTAAGTTCGGGTAGCCTTTTCTAGAGTGACACCTAGTGGGCCACATCTAGCTTTGGTCTCTCCTGAAGATTAGGAAGGCAGAAACGTCAAGGTCCAAACGTTCTGAGATGAAATTTTGTATTAAATTTTGTATTAACGTTGTCTCCGTCTCTGGAGATGTTCAAAACCCTGCTGGACAAGTTCCTGTGTAACCTGCTCTAGGAGGACCTGCTTTGTCAAGGGGGGTTGGACTAGATGATCTCCAGAGGTCCCTTCCAACCCCGTATCATTCTGTGATTCTGTGACCAAACTTCAGCCAGGCTGGTACTTCTAACTTCAGGTCAGGAGGAGGAAAATGCTCCATGCCAGAGCCCAGGAAAGAAGCTGGGAGCCTACTTTGCTGGGGGGACACAGAGGAGGACATCTGTGTTGTGTATGTGTGTTTTTAAAAATGGCTCATTTCCATACACTGTCAGAATGAAGAATTGCTTCGGAAAATGCCATTATAGTCAGAGCAAGATGATCGGTAAGTAAATAACTATAGTAATTACTATTCCTCCTTGTTCCCTATTGCTATCAGATATAGCCAGGAATCTTAGATGACTAGGCAGTATCGCCTATCTGACTGGTAGGTGCATTTGGCTCTTTGAAGGAGAACAATAACCTAAAACCACAGTGTTTTTGAAGAAAAATATTAACACAGATCATCATTCTAGTACTAACCACAAGCAAGTAAAGAACCAAACCCTCATCTGCTTACACATGACAATCTAGAACTGGTGTAAAGGGAAGAAAGCGGGTAGTTTATAGTCTTTAAAATAAAAACCTTCTTGCTAGTTAAATGACATATTCACCGTGCAGCAGTGATTTTTTAGTAAAACCTCATATCCTTCTCTTTTACACTGTGCAAAAGAAAAGGATCAAAAGTAGAGTAGTTCCAATTCATCAATACTAGTAAATGAAACCTTTTGAATCCAGACCCAACTTTTACATTTGTGGCCAGCAGTAACAAAAAATAGTAATGTCCTTGGTCTCAAATTCACCTTCTTTTAGTATCTTGTACTAGTAATTAAAGGTTTTTAAAGCACACCATTATGTTTCTCTTCTTTAGTAAAACCTGAATGTGTGACAAAACACACATTTCTCAGAAAAGAAAATCATATACTACATATTTGAGTATCACCACACACTTTAGTTATTTGGCTGACTATCAGATAATCATATCTCTGTAATCACTGTAAGTGATTTATAATTCATGTATTCGGACAGGAAACGCGTGATTCAAAAGCAGGCCTTTTTCCTGGAAAACTTGTTAATCATTTCTGCAGAGATATCTTACTATTCTAGGACTGCAGTCTCAGAGGAACGGACCTAGAACTTTGGCCTACACATGCAGCAGAACATTTGAATGCTTTGAGCATATCAGTACAGTAACATTATACAACTTTAGCTGAAGCATTACTAAGAGTTCCCATCCACCTTATGAAACAAGAAATAATTTTATCACAAAATAGAAACAGAAAAACATTGTATCAGCCATGCTCTAGTCAGCAGTCTCTCAAGAACTCATCTTTCTAGATAGAGTTTTCTTCTGCAGCTGTACTATCCAGTGTTGTACCAGTTTGAGAGGAAAATTAATGATGCTTCAAAACTAAAAAAAAAAAAAAATTTCCAACCCCATATTCTTAAAATGCATGTAGTGAGCAAGGGCATCAGGCATAAGTTAAAGCAGGTAACATATTTCATTAAAAAACTCCAGACATCTAAATAGCATCTTGTGACTGGAGTCTGAAAACACCCTTTTATCAATGTGAACAGGACTTCTGCAAACAAAATTAAACTTCCTGACTTGCTCACCCAGAGAGTATCATGCATCCATTCATGTATCTCTTACAGACCGGGAAGACGCTCTGGGACATTAAACTGATCACAGCATCCATCCAATTTTGAAGCTGATTTAGATGCATGAGTTAACACATAAAATGACAGTAAACAGGCACACAATGGGGACATGCTCATTTGCTTTATATGGAGTTTTGTTGAACTGGTGCACCCTCTTGTGGAAATCTCTTAAATCAGTATGAGCCATGTAGGCTTAGTTAAGGCCAAGTCAACACTTAGCATCCTTCCTTAACTAACATGAGCAATACAAACTGATTCATATAATGCCATATAAATTTTGAGATTTTTTTGAAGGTTAGTTCTAAAACGTTGACAATTCTGGAACACATGGATCCCGCCACAAGGTAAGTAGTGATGTGTGGATGGCAGTGCTGTTTTAACTCCTTTACGCTGAGTCCTATTTAAACTAAACAGAACGGGAATGTTCCTTTATAATACAGTGTTGGCCAACTAAAATTTCAACAGTTCTAAAACGAACAGCTAGTTCTATCTAACACATGGGTAGTTCAGTAGCTACATGCAAATAATGTCCAATCTTCAACCAAAAATTCAATAAATTATAAAGAGACACCTGGAAGGTAACAGTACCATAATATTTTACATTTGAAAACACCTAAGAACTGCTCACTACAGCAAACCTTGATTAGAGCTTTAGTTAGCCAGTAAAACACTGATTCTACAAAAACCTGCAATACCCTTGAAAAGCTGAAGGTGTGAATAAAGATCTCAGTAGACGTCTCTTGAAAAGGTCAAGTCTTATAATACAAAAGGGAGAGGTATTATAAATTTGACTTCCCTTTCTCTGCATGATTCAAACAGCAAGGAGAAAAATAGTTGCCTTCACAGCTCAAATTAAAAGTAAAATAAATGAACGGAAGCAATTAATACCAAATCCAACATAACATTTTTCTTCTAGAGATGCAGGAGATAAAGAACAAAAATCTGGAACTGAGGAAATACTGTTAATGTTCAAATCCTCAAACTTAATTGTGCCTCTTGAAAATGGCAATAATAATGGAAATTATTCACAAACATATCATGTGCATCCAAGGAGTTAGGCAGAGTTCCAGATCAGCTCTAGCAACACAGTAAATTTCTAACCCTGATTAATGATATAAAACTACCTGGAAGGAAATGGGATGAGTCCTTCATTTTGCCTAATACATAGGTAATCAACCAGCTAGAAGAGACGCACACATTGCTTTAGAAATCCTGCATGTCTTCCTTCGGTACTGCATGGCATACAGGCTGTCTCAGTGCTGACTCCCAAAGCCTCCCTGATGTGGGTATTGTGAGCAGCTGGATGGATAGTCTGCAGAACACATAAATAAAACCACAGCGTTAGATAATATGCAGAAAACAGAAAAGTGATTGCTATATTCAGCAAATGTTCTTTGTCTAAAATAGCCTTAGTGACTATAAGTAGGAGAGATGCTCTGCTCTATGTTTTAGAACGAGTATATGCATTTGAAAGACTATTACTGAAGAATTATTGTGTGGGAGTACGCTATAAATGCTTTATTTCTAGAATTCAGCAATCTGTGTGTTGCTGAATTCAGCATTCCAGAAGGATATAGGATACTGCCTTGCTATATTAATTCTGTTCATGAAGGTATTTTTTTTCTTTTGCATTTCCTTAGGTTTTTTAACTTAGGAAAAAAAACATAACTTGGAAGAATTTCCTGTACTGTATAGATCCAGGTTGAGTCTAGCCACGATCAGCTAGCTAGAAAACACAAAGCCAACTCTGTTTTCTGTGGTTGGATTTATCTCCAATCTACACCAATATGGCATGAAATTGACGAACCTGGATCAATTCTACCCAAAGCTAGCTCAAATCTGCACTATGAGCAAGATCACCACGGCCATGTAGCTACGCTGCTGCTAAGAGGGTTCCATACAGCTGTACAGAAATTTTGAATTGCTTTCCCATAGCATGGCCTTTCCATTAAGCCCAGCAGATCCAACCTGGACAAGAAGTAGACCACTGCAGACACCTGAGTGGCTGTTCGTAGTTACACTGGCTCCTGTCCTACTCATTAGGTCTAGCTCCACACCAGGCTCCCTGGATCCAATGCTGCTGCTGCAGAGCACACCTGTACGTACGTGGACCTGCTTCCCTGCGACAGATACCTGTGAGGGCCAGGCTGGGTGAGATTGCTGTCCCAAGGGATGTCCTTCTCAGTGCTAGCACTGCTACACCCAGCCTGACTCATACAGAATCCTCAGTATTAGTATTAATTGGATTTCCTCTTACCTCCAGACTTTTTATTAAGTATACCTGAGCTCAATCACTACCTAAAGCTCTAAAGCTGGCTGGACATGATTCCTATGTACTTCATTCTGTAGAAAACATTACAGTGAAATGGGTATTACCACAATGATTCCAAATGTTTGCGATGTGCAAGGCTAGTCTGTGCTACACATGATTACAAATAAACATTCAGAAGATGAAGTAGTCACAAATAGCCGCTTTTATTCCCTCACCTACTTCAGTTTCTAGTTCATCCTTCTTACTTTAGATATTAGCATTTTAGGAGCCGTCAACACATGGATGGCCAACTCTTCTGACTACTAAAATTTTCCTACAGCTAAGATCCAGAAGACATTTGCTGAACTCAAGCGTGCAGGAATGTGAAACCCCAGAGATAACTCACAGGTGGAAAGTGACACCAACCACCATGAGCTCCTCCCACGCCGCTAAAGGACGGAGCAGTAGTGGGTGGGTGGGTGCCAGGATGACACATTTCAGACTCAGAAATCCCATCTGGCTGACTTCCTCCCACTAACAGGGATTCTGACTGCTGAACTGGACTGGCATAATCCCACTGCAGATCACCTGATATATCCCTAGTGTGGGGACTACATGTGAACCGCTTATAATCTGCTTGCTGTGTAAGAGACACAAGCTGACTATCCCACACTTAAAACGATTGTTTCTGATTGCCTGGCATCCTTTGTGCGTAAATATATAATCACAGGCAGCAACTAAATGGATGGTTCCAGACTTTGCTATGTAGCCAGTAACAAACGTGGGCCCTACACCAGTGCTTCACCGCCTCAAGTCACACCCTTAGCTCATTTTGCCATCCTCCTGCCTACTGATTTTCTTCACAGACACAAAACACAATGTGGTAGGTCTGCTTATATTAAAGGCTTGTTCATTCAACTTCCTCAGCCTCTCGTCACGCAGCCCTTGCGCTGAAGCATTAAAGACACAGCTCCCAGACAGACTTTCACCCTGTATTTCTCCACCACATCACAAAAGGCCAGTGTCACCTGTAAGAAAACTTAGAACATCTCCATGTTAGGTGGCACACTCAGAGCTGCGCATCTAGAAGAGTCCTCCTGAGCAGGTGAAAGTTACAGTTCCCTAGTGGCCTCCACACAACAAAAGGCTTGACTGGCATCCTCAGATCACAGCTGGCTGGAAAGCTGTCACATACATGTGCAGCCTCAACTTGCACAAACCTCCATAGCACCCAAAACAAGGGATTTTGTGCTTGACCAGAACAAAAAGTGAAAGATATGCAAAAAGATGAAATAAAATACCTTAATTTTGTATTTCCTGCTTTCAGATGCTTTTATTTGGATTACCTGCAGGATATGCCTGCAGATCTCAAAGCAACCTGGGAACCAGGCCTTGATGTTTGAGAAACAGATACCTCAAATCTTGAATATTAGATTCACTCTTACCTGTAGAGTTTAGTTATTTTCCAAATATTGCATTTGATATTTCTTTTCAAACATGCGGTCAGTTCCACACTCTATCTGGGATAAATGCTGAGCAAGCCAGCCCCCTGAGAATCTATTAATAGACATTATTTCACTCATTTGGCCTACACACAGAAGAACCTATAAACCAAAACTCTGAAAATGCTAAAGGAGGAAACTGGAGCAGATGAGACCATTTCAAGGCACCAAAAATGGGTCACATATGCTACACTGAGCTCCCTTCAGATACAGTAAGTGTCACAGAAATCCAGCAATTTCCAGCTTTTAGAAATTAAAGGTGAGCATAGCAATCCATTATTTCAGTGCAGTGCTCTCAGCAGGTAAAAGAGAACAGCTCATGAAGCAACAGCACTGGATAATGTACTCTGCTTTGTTCACTTCCGTGACTGTTGCAACTATCTTTCCTTTTCCCAGTACAGAGAAGGATAACTCAGACGTTCTCCCCTTAGAGAGTTACAGATTCACACCCAGATAAGAAAGCTATCCTCTCAAAACTGTGTCTGGAAACAACACTGGTTCAAGACAGTGCCATTCCTTACCAGCCCCCAGACTGCCTCTCCAGCTGTGATAGCTGTGCTCTTTTGAGGGCTACGTTCTAAAACAGATCAATGAACTGAAAAATAATATAGCCAGATTATGTCTCCAATTTTAAACCTCAGACACCACAGAATGCTTCAAAAAGAAGCAGAGCACACAGAAGAATTTAAAAGCTTCTCATCCACCTAGTTCACACTAAGATAGCAGAAGCTGCTCAGTTTATGAGCATCACGCATGTTTATTCAAAGAAGGTTTTTCTTTTGTACTTCAACAATCGCCGACCAGCTGATCCAAAACTCAGAACACTAATTCCCTACTGCATGATAAATTTCAAAACACCCAAGTAAACACAGGGATTTCAGAATATCAGAAGAGTTCCATTTCGAACAAAGAGGGGTTTTTCAATCTTAACTATAGTGAAGCTTTTGTTCTGTTCTAATTTAATTCTTGGACATAGTTTTACTCCACTGACTCTAGAATGAATGCCATTGAGAAAGTTAGTTTGAATTTAGATTTAGATGTGAATGTGAAAACCTAGCAGTTTTCAAAACTATGGAATTTATTTCCCAACTAACAAGTGTTGGGAAGAAGGAGGTTTCCTCTATGTAAGAGGAAACATGGAAAGAAATCTGTCCAGATTTCTTCTAGCTAGAATGAGGAGAATACACAATTTTCCCCGATAATTGTCATAGACAGCTGCAAGATTAAGTTGCAGTCACAAACTTTTTAGACTGTATCTACACTACTAGGATGTGTTCTCAATTTCAGTGAATTACTTAAGGTAAAACAACAGAGTAAATAGAGGTCATCCATATATGTGAAGTGAAATGGTTCAGCTAGAACAATTAAATAAGGGCAAAAGGAAATGATCACCCCCAGAGGACTTGGCAGTGAAATAGTTACCGAAAGCAAATAATAGATATTGCTTCTATACTTAACAAAAACCCTTTTAGAGAAGCAAACAAAACCAGAATGTTGGTAAGTAGGCAGTAAAATTAATGGCTGCAAGGTCAGCCAAGTTTATCCTTTAGCTTTGGATGTAAATTCACAATGTAGTTGGCCATGGAACATGAAAAGGGATTTTCATATGAGTGGGATCATTCCCTTGGCTGCGGTATGATTTGAACTAAAATCCATATAGTACTAGCATATAGATAATGAATAATGAGCTGAAAAACATGCAAGAAACTGCACAGATGCTTCAACTCCACAGTAAAACCAGGGTGAATACCGACATAAGGTCAAAGGCACAAAATCCTTTTTGGGCTAACTTAAAAAGAGGAAAACTTATACAGCCCCCAAGTATAATAGAATATACACCACTGGTACTGTTGAAAAAAACATGCACAAGCATCTGAAGACAACATCAAAGAAATGACTCTCCTTTTCTGAAAGACAGCTGTACTCATTGCTGTCTTACATACTATAACAGGCTGAAATAAACAATTTTAAAATATCAGGTATCTCAAATGTATCTCTGAAGATTTACTCTGACAAACTAATGTTACAAAAGCAAAGAACAGAGAGGGTGTATCAAAGTCCATGTTGAGAACATTTGTTTTGTTATAGAGATATTAAGGGTGTGCACTGTAATTCCACACAGCACAGAATGTTCTACATTACTTTTACGAACATGAATTGTACAGGAACACAGAGATCAGTTATAATCACCACTGGGTGACATGTACTTTAATCACAAATATTATTTTCTGTGGGACTCTGAGAAGATTCTTGCCAGTTAGTATTTCTTTTTGATACAACTGGTACTGTTGGAATGTGATAATGATCACTGTCTTGAAAAAGACACATTTCTGTCTGAAGGTTTTTAAGAATTCTTCTGTTAAACAAGATGTCAGCTACTACAGTAACTAACAACAGAGCAATTCACTTAGCCATAGGAAATACTGGAATGTCCTAGTATTAACACTAGATGACAGCAAAAATGGTCTGTTCAAACACAATGTATTAATCTCAAGGAAGTTTTTTCCATAGGTTTTGCAAGCTAAAAGCCAGTTATCATGAGCCTTTGAATTAGATTAGGAGGACTGTATACACCACCAAGCTGTAAGAGGTTGTAATCTTTTCAGCAGAGCAATGCCAAGAAAGAACCGTAGCTCAAAGCAACACAGAATTTCCAATATGGTTGAGAAATTTTACTCACAGAAACAAAAAACTAAACTTGTGTTCCCAAGTGTTTAGGCAGGCATAGCTGGGCAAGCGTAATCAGAATCTGACAGAAAGGTCACTGTATGCAATGTGAAGAAACATAGCAAACGTCGTCTGCAAGAACTGCTACACAAGATTCTGTACTATGTTAATTTGATGGAATACATAAATAAAAAGAGGGAAAGAGAGAAATAAACGGATGTTCAGAAAGTTACTAACCAACGACCCATAACAATCAAGGTGTTCAAGACTGTTGGGTACATAAGTACAGCTACATAACCTCTGGCACCCACCTTGGGAATACCCAACTCCTCCCACCCCACACACAGCCCAGACACGGGAGAAAAGGAACCATTACCTGGTCAGTACAACTCCGTATCACTGTATTGCTGTTTGCTACTGGAGTTACAATGATTCACAGCTCTTCAGACCCAGAGCACGTATTCCAGGCGCTGTTATGGTGACAGAAAGAGCCACCACAACAGCTTCCCGGTTCTGTTCTTGACCCTCCTGAGTTTGCTCCCTATCTGTGCTCTTACAGGAGTTTCCCCTTCTGCACACAAGGGATTCTTTCAGGATTTCAACACCTAAAGGAAGAGATGGCACAAATTAACCAACTGAAAAACCCCTAGTAATAAGTTATAGACTCATTAGGATTGTGGTTTGGTTTGTTCTTTTGTAAGATAATCATACTAATGAAAACCATTTTAGGCCTTGGGACATTAAGACTCATATTAGCACAGAAGATGACAAACAGAACCTTGCTGAAGAGCAGATTTATTTACTGTTAATCACCTGCTTTGGAGATTCTACTTTTCAATCCAACACAAATGTGTTTTGGAGTCTATATTTCACACAGGTAAGTGGCAACAATAAAACAGACCAAAAAAAATCCTGCTAGGAAATGCATTGCCCTCATTTAAGATTTTAAGCTTGGTCCAGCTTAGAGATTTATAGAAAAAGCGACTGCAGTAAAGATAACCCTTGGATTTCCAGAATATTTATCACTGCTTTTGTGTTTTCGAAAGAAATTTGGTAAGAAACATACTTCATAAGTTATAAAATAACAGCACTAATATTATCAGAACTTTTGCTTTTGGGTCACGGAGCCATTGTTCCTCTGATTTTGATGCCTGATGTTCCCAACGGCTTCTGAATGAGGATTCAGACAAGATGCAGTCAGCACAGAGCAGATTTAGGCACTTACACAAAACCTTGAATTGTTTTGACAGAAATCGGTGGCCCAATTTACTTTTGGGGAAGCAACTATGACATACTTAAAGTGAGTATGAAGCTTCAGTGACAGTTTTGTTGTATGCAGGGTTCTGCTTAAAGCTACACTTTGCCAGTGCCAGGATTTTTAAAAAAGCGAACTGCTCATTTGTTTTTTCAAGAAAATCTTTCATCATTTCACTGCCTAGAACAATGTCATACTTCATCTTAATGGAGAGACAGATGGTCACCAGGAAGATTTTGTTCCAAAACGACTACATCCTTCCCATGTAAACCCAAACCAAGAACAAAAATTTAGGTTTAATTACACCACAACACAAAACAAGTTTACCCAGACAAGCGGAAGGAAGAAATCTGTGCAAAAACAGAGTCAAGGACTACATCTGAATCTTGAAACAAACTTAATCTTTCCCATAACTTCCAACCACTTTATACAACTCCAACAATGTTCCTTAATAGCAAAATTCTTAGGATTGGTAACATTGATCAAATAGTGGCGTCACCTCCATTGCATTTATTTTTAATGTGTTTTACAGAGAAACCAAGACTGATCTCCACTCCTAGGTGAGTACCATCCCCGGTACAGATTTCAGAATGCCATCTAGTGGGCAAGCAGCAGTTCCCGCCAGTGGAGGCCAGAAATGGCAGAACAGGTTGATATAACCCAGAGATGTGGGGCAAAAGGAATAGAGACATTAGAAGGAAGAGGTACCTGTATGCTTCATGTAACAGATACTCATCAAAAAGAAACAAATCAGTGGAAGTCAGGCACGTTTGCAAGTCCAGTGAAATACACAC
>KZ506916.1:23955-36047 GCA_002844005.1 Limosa lapponica baueri | reverse complement strand
TTTAAGGGCTTTACTGGAGGATATGGCATATGGATCTTGTTCAGTCTGCAGTCCTGTATAGCGTAATGACCCTCATCAGTACCTATCTAGTAGCTTTTGCATATAAGAACGTCAAGTTTGTTCTCAAACACAAGTAAGTTTGGTGGCTATTTGAAGTAGAATTTAGTATTAAATAATTTAACAAAACTAAGATTTACAACTTCTTTTTAATGAGTTAGAATGTCTGAAACGTTTCTGCAAAAACTCTTTTAGAAGTATAGATACAGAAGTATCTCCTAAGTGTTTTCTGTCATTTTGCTTGTAATTATGGAATAGACTAGTCTTGCCAGCTAAGAGTAGGATGAAATAGCAAAACTACCTTCGTTCTCAGTGGGTGCTGCCACGAACTATATTTGACTAATGCTTTTAGTAATTTGATTACTACTTGTTGTCCCCTTCAGTTTGGCAAAATTTTATTCCTCACTGTAAATACAACTTCCTATAACCCTGGGGTTTTTTATTTTCCTTTTCCAACTTCAATGGTGTTTCTTACAGAGTAGCCCAGAAAAGAGAAGACGCTGTTTCCAAAGAAGTTACTCGCAAGCTGTCTGAGGCAGACAACAGGAAGATGTCTCGTAAGGAAAAGGATGAAAGGTAATCCTCTTTATTCTCTTGTCTCCTTTGTAATACTGCCTGGTATCTTTAAGGCTCTAGGCAGGATATTAGGGAATGTTGCTTGAACGTTGTTTTGTTTTCTGTACATGCATCTAACGGACACAAACTCACAAAAAGTGTGATTTATAAAGCACTAGGTTTGATGTGCCTGGTAGGAAAACAAGCGTAAGTCACTCAAGGGTACAAGTGCATAGTATATGCAGGGTTTTGTCTTTAACTAGTGAGTTTACTGGTAGTTCTTGCTGCGCTTTGTCTTTTAGAAGCTGGCTATGACATGAGCAGCAGTGTGGATGTACATTAATTTAAATATGTTTGAAATAATGTCTCTACTTGTTCCTAGAATTCTGTGGAAGAAAAATGAAGTGGCAGACTATGAAGCAACAACTTTCTCCATCTTCTACAACAATACTCTCTTTCTGGTCTTGGTCATTATTGCTTCATTTTTTGTGCTGAAGAACTTCAACCCCACTGTGTATCCTTTATTACCGTGCTTGAAACACAGTCCTTTTCCTACTTGTTGTCATTAGTAGCTGTATTTGTCGGTTGTGAGATTACTCTGTTGATACATGCAGTTCATTGTCGTACCTCAGCTTAGAAACACTTCAACATAAAAATAGAGAATACAAAAAAAAAACCCTCCCAATCACATAAAAGCTTTACATCTGACACGAGATGTTTTAAGGATATCGCTTGGACAATATACAGAAATTCTTGTGGCTTTGCCATTTCCATTGTAATTGTGAAATGAGGAGGCAGCTCACGTTCTTACAGAAACACTGTCAGTACGAGTTGCCAGGTACTCTTACCTTACAGGATTGTTTAATTTCAGTAACTTCAGAAGTAAAAAAGTACTGCCAGTCAGGACCATGTATGTTAATGGAAGTTCTGCAGTATTTAACTGTACTTTTTAACTACTTTTTAGACTACTTTTAAGAACAGGCTAAACTTTATGGATGTCTTAATTTTGAAGTTAAGTACATTTCAACATCCTACTAACAGTCTTGATTGTCAGCTATATTTCAAGTTACGGTATTGCAATTTTAAAACTCTTACAGAGAAAGACCATTTCAATTCCCTGTTTTTCATAAAACTTCTGCTAAATGTTCTGTACAAAAGTAGTGGTTTCTTTACAAGTATATGTCCTTAACCTTTTCTCTACAGCAATTATATTCTTTCTATAAGTGCTTCATCTGGACTGATTGCCCTGCTCTCTACGGGGTCCAAGTAGACAAAAAACCCCCACCAACTTATTTCTGTGAGAGGGTTCAACTGCCATACAAAAGTTTAGAGGTGGAATGGGAGTCCTTTTTTTTTATAGTGGGACTGCTTGAGGGTATGTAGGGGGAGGGTTTGAATCCAAAACGACTGAATTATATTTACTTTTGGTATCTTTACATGGTATTATTCAATAACTGATCAATTTTTTTTTACTTAGCAATGAAAGGAGATGGTGTGTGAGCAGTTACCAGACCACCTTTGGGAAGCACTGCCAGGTGTGATGGTACTGCAGACCATTAGCCAAGCACACCGCAGTGGGCTGCTACACAGCAGCACAAACGGTTGTACTTAAAACCTGTAACAGAATTCCCCTGTGAGTTTGGTGACTGGTATAAGAGCCGAACTCACTCATCATAAAAAGTGACAATCCACCATTTACCATTGTAACTTCTAAAGTTTTAATAAAAAGGAGGCTTTTTGTCATTTAATTAATTGTATTTCCTTTCTTAATTTTTTTTTTTAAAAAAAAAAGATATTTTCATGGGCAAGCAGCGTGTGTAGGTTTGTAGAGTCTTCCGGAAATCACAACATATATATTGTTTCATTGGAAATACTCCTCACTTTTCAGTAACTTGGGAGTTAGGACAAAACCTAAGCCTCTTAGAAAAATGCTTTTAGAAGTGGTTTGAACGTACTAGGTTGTTGGTTGTTTTTTGTTTTTTCATTCATCTCTAAAGTTGTAAATAAATATAAAAAAACCTCACCTGCCAGTTTTCCTGGCACAGCTTAACAAAAATGCTTTAGCTGGCTTTTTATAATGAGTTTATCAGACAATCCTTTTTTTTCATGCTATCGGTAAAGCAGCTGTTACGTTAAATGCTAAACTCTACTACTGTTGATGGAATTGCATTGTGGAAGTTACAGCTATTGCCATTACAGATTCAGAATCCTAAGCAAGGAAGAAAGAGAAAGCTTAGTCAGATTTAATGTAGCAATTACTTCGGTAATCTTTACTTCAATAAGATTAGTATTTATGTAAAATGAAGACTCTGAAGTGCAGGAAACTGCATCTGGCTTGCCTTACAGTATGCAGAGTGTGTAATGCCTCTGTGTCTGACAAACACAATCAGGACAGTCTTACAAAACTGTTACCTAATTACCCAGTGCCTGCTGACTACTACAGTACTTCTCTCTCCAGCATCCTTTGGGATTGGGGCTTGGATTAGGGTCCTAAATCTCAACATGCCACTGCGTAGTTTACTTCCCAGTAAAGGTAATAGTGTTCACGTGCTTGCATCGTAAAAATTCCAGTGAGTTTGGTGCACTTTAGAGCTGCCATTGAAATTACTTTTCTGGTCAGTCATTTAACATTCTTCAAACTAACTTGATTGTTTTCCCTCAAAATACATGGAGTTTTCTTTATCGCTTCTGCCTGCTTATTGCCAACTGAGGGAAGACTTGGTCCTTTCAATATATTGCTGCTACCTGCCTTTCATTATTTTACTTTCCTTGGCCCGTCACTTACTATAAAGGGTATAATCTGTATGCATTTAGTCTAAGTATTTAGCACATGTAAAACAACTTTCTAACAAACTTCTATAAATGGTCACTGGCGATTTGCTCAGCTCCTACCAAAAAAACACAGTACTTAAATTCAGACTCATGAACAGACAACGCTAATGTACTCATTTTACTTGTCAGCATTGGTAGGGATAAGAGTGCCCTATCGGGTGTTTTAGAAGGTGGCAGGCATATTTTCCAGGAACTCTGCCGTCTAGAGAAAAGTGATTTGAAGCAGCGCTTTCTCCTGGTATTACTGTCAGTTCACTGAGTCTTTTATTAACAGCTTTTCATCTTACCTGAGTTTTCTGCTGTTGACAGTTGCTGAGGCCTGGAGCATAGTGTGTTGGAATTTTCTGGGGAGAGAACGTTGCAGCATTGACAACCTGAAAGAAAAGCGGGTGGGTGGGGTGGGTTGTTTTCTACAGAAAGCCTAGTCTTTTCTGTGGACTTCTTCACAGAAAAGCACTGGGCTTTTTGTGTTTGTTTCTGCCTTTTTTTTTTTTAATTGTTATCATTTTTGTTTGCTATGAGGCTGGTTATTTTTTCTCTTGCACTCCCCACAGCTGCACCCAGTTTCTTCAGTATGATGCTGAAGCCTAAAGCTAGGCTGCTGCTTGGCATCCCATTGCCCTCAGAGCATTAGCCAAGCTGACTTTTAAGCTTTTGCTCTAAGTGAGGGACAGTGCCATCTCATTTTCAAATTAAAAAAAAAAAGTTGTGAATTAGTATATTTTTAATATGTTGCTGGATTCCCTGGTATCTGATAAAGGGAGAACATTAAATTGTACACCCAGAGGTAAGAAAAGGAGCTAGTCAACTACTGGGAAAAGAACTATACTGTTAAAATAATAAAGCTGTTAACTGTATAGTGGGCAAAGCCTTTGTGCTGCCCATGAAGCAGATTTTAAAATCCATAAATAGTTAATTTTCACAGCTAATACTGCAGAGTTAGGGGATGTGGCCCAGGGCAGTGAAAGCAATACCAGAGAGGTGAGCAGTACTTTGGTGGTGGTCTCCACCTCCACCAGCTGTGACTGACCAGGGTCGTTTTGCAGAGGCTGGTGGCTGAACCGCAGTGGGATCTCAGTGAACTGTCCAGAGGACGTTCAAGTTGTGTTTATTTTGGGCCAAAATGTCACATACGACTGATGTCTGCCTTAGCAGACCAACTTCTAGAAGTACCTTCTCGGAGATGTGCAGGCAGACCAGCCCTTTGCTTTCTGGTTGTACCCACTCCTCTGCCCAGGGTCATTCTCCCTTGCCCAACCTGGGTACAGCTGAAGAGATTAGTGTTCCCCTGTGGAACGATACACATCCATTTTCAACATAAATCACTGCTGTTTCAAAATCGGTCTCGCTGTTAGTAACAGGTCTCTAAGTATAAAATTAGATGCACAAAATGCCTTTATTGTGTCCAAGCAGAAGTCAAAGTCAGACTGCATTTCTGGATATACAGCGGCTAAGTTCATTTACACATACCATAGCTCATTGGATTAAATACAGGAGAAGACAACCCAAGTGCTGGTATCTGTCCACGTGGCCCTCGGGAACGCTGCCCACGCTCTGCAGATACCCTAGAGTTAAGGGGACTAGAATACAGGGGTCCTACAAATACTGTACATAGCCGTACCCCTAGGAAGTATGTGCCCAAAGTACGCGGATTCAGTACGAGAAAGAACTATTTACTGAAATCATAAGGTGCCTTTTACAAAGCAAATTCCTGGTAAAATATGATGTGGTACTTAAGATGGGAAAATTAATATAGAAGTGCTTACTTTCCACTCCTGTAGAGAGATGAAATGCTCACAAAAAAAACCCTACCTGTTTAAAATGTGTCTTAAAAATACCATGCGTTTACTTATGCCCGATTCCAGAACAAGTTAAAGCAAATGTAGCCCTCCAAAGTACATACCTGATTTTTTCTGGTATTTTTAAGCAGCTATATATTATATATATATATATATTTATAAGTATCTATATCCTTTAAAGCTCATAAATACTGAAATTTGCCATAGCTATGTCTACAAGCAGGCAAAAGTAGAGGCAGGTTTCTACAGATGCAAAACCCAACTATTTTGCCATGGATTTATTGGTTTAAGGTTGACGTAGAATTAGAATTTTGCAAACAGCCGTTGTTTTTATTCACCTGACATGCGTGTTCGGGTTTTCTAACTGTGCTCTTCTGGCTTGTACTCAGAAATACTTCCCAGGAGCACTCTGCAGCTGAAATAATTGTCTAGTTAGGAGTTGAGCTATCTAATTTCTAACTAATTCTCTGTCTTACATTTTTTTATTCAACTACAAACAAAATCTAAAGCATATATTCAGCATAAAAAAGAAAATGGAAAATTTGAGCTTGCCCCTTCTGTCTGTTAACCTGAAGAAACTTCATAGTTGAGATTTCCCAAATGTGGTTTTATTAAAACCTTAAGTTGTATCTGGCTTTTCTTCATTGAAAAAATAGATCTGTACATCCTTCTTTAATTACCAAGTACCTGAAGGTTATAAATTATTTTTTGCTTTACATGTGTTTTTCACAGCACAAGCATGAGGTGCTAAGAGTAAAGTAAAAATTAATGAATTCAGTCGAAGGTAAGAAAATACAAGATTATTCTCGGTTAGAAGAGAGATCAACTGTGCTTTTAAATTTCACTGCAGATTAGTAGCAACAGCACACATCTCGAAGGATCCAGTGACAGTAGACACCGAGCAGCAAGCTGCTGAATGATTCTCATGACCGGATATTAATTCGGGGCTGTACTTCTGTACAGAGCACTTTTAAACCATGCAGTCCAGGTAATTCATGCATTGCATTATGATCTGTAGTCCTTCTTGCTGTAGGGCTTATTTCCCAGAATATTATCTATTTCATTTACAATATGGGATGTCATCTTTGGAAGGACCTAGGGGTAAAAGAAAACCGATGTTTAATCAAGCTTCTATTAAAGGTTTTTCCAATTTTAAATCTAGATTTTATCAAATAACATTTCCTCTGGCTTTTTGTGTGACAGGTATTTAAACGTTCACCTAATACTTTTTTCCTTTAAAGGAAAAACTACTGTAGTGTCTTTACGCAGTGAGAGAATCACAGCAGTGCTCCTAAACTTCTGCACAATATTGCTCAGCTGCGGTGGAAAGCAAGCTGGTGGCAAGAACATCAGTGGAAGCTCTTGTTGTGAAAAGCAACAGGGAATAATTAAGGTGGGTGCAGGTGACATGTGCCCTGTGGGAGACTTGGTGCAGAATTTATCACAACGTGTCCTGGAATCAGGTCGCTTGCTTTTTCAAGTAGGCTTTTAGATAAATAGTAGAACAATACGTTAAACTTGCTGATGCCACCCTCTTGTTGCTGGATATGGCTATAGCTACCACAAATGGTGGTAAGTCATGGCGATGGACCGTAGGTTTGCCTAATTAACATGCATAACTAGAACTGGAAGATGTCGAAAACAAAATACAAAATATTAAAACTATATTAAGAGAAGGAGGGCACTAGCGTCAAGGTGTGCTCGTGTTACCCCCAAAGGGAACTGGTCAATGGCAAGCCCCCCCACCTCTGTTGAGGTGCCACCACCACTTGCACTTGCCTGTATGGCTCCAAGGTTCTCTATCAGCTGCTCTGGGTTGGAAGATCCTAGAAGAACAGAGCTCACTCCCTCGTTTCTCAGGCACCATGCTGGGAATAAAGGCACAAGATTGTCAGGAACATGGGCTTCACAACATGGCATTACTCCAGACACTAAAATTTCTCAGAGCTTCTATTCCTATTTGAAAAGTAATGACACCATTACTTGTCAACCTTCACTTTTCTCCTCCAGCACTACCAAGAAGATGCACGGGTCAGTTAACAATACTGATACTTAAACAAATGAGGGGAGCACTAACGGAGTACCTGTGGCTTTAGGGGTTTGTACAAGGTTTCATAAGGCACAAACTTTGGGTCTGCATTTCAGAGTGTTGCCCTTCGCACTATGAGGACACGAGCCGGGTGATGCACGTGTGGCACCAGCAACAGGCAAAGACACAGGGACAGCGGTCCCGTCCCACACCCCATCACCTACCGACGGCCAGCTGAGGCAGCGTGCACCCCAGGCGCTCAGCGATGGGCGACAGGTCTTTCAGCTTCACCTGCTGCTTTCTGCCTTCCTCGCTGATGATTTTCTCTTTCAGCCACTGGTAGCACTGCAGATGAATTACATTGCAACCGCCTGTTAGCTGTAATCTCCCGAAGTGGAACATTTAAGGTAATTATAAACAGCTCTTAAAAAGTCACAGCCAACCCAGGAGGTAACGGGGGCTGAATAACGCAATGCTTTGCTATCCAAAGCAATTACAACAGGACCAGGATGTCTCCTGCGAGAGCCTACGTCTGTATCTCTCCGGCTTTACGCAACTGATGGGCTCACTCTGGAACCTGGAACCTCCTCAGTTTTATTTTTGGACCACTGGGTCCCATCACAGAGCAGAAAAAAAGTGAAATATTAGTCAACTTGAGACGATTTTGACACACAGACTCCAAAAAACATTTTGAGAGAACATCTGATCTTGTTCAAGATTTACTGTTACCATTCAAGTTTAGAAAATTAATTTAACGAAGCTGAGATTTTAGTTCTCCCAGCTACAGACTTGAAACTTGATTCTGCTTCGCTCTCATCAATTTAATTTGGACCCCTCTCTGCAATGCTACCCACTTAGCTAGCTTTTACCAAATATTAATAATATATTTTATTTTGGAAAAAAAAATAATCTCAAATGCAATGAAATACCACATTTGAAAAGGCTGCCCTTTGTAATCAAGTCAGTGTAGACTGCACCTGTCCTTCAAAAAGCAGCAAGATGAGCAAAAACCAGCAAGGGGACTTGGATCCGTCTGCTGGCAACTGTCAGGTGGCGTTAGCTTTTGCCCATCAGCTGATACAGAGCCTCAAATACTGTTTTGGTTGGGTTTTTCTCCAAATCCATGATTTTTTTAATGCTCTGCTGTTTTTCAAACCATTAAATAATATGCCTGCCACAGGCACAATATGGGAACACCCAATAAGAGTAAAATCAGGATAACTGTGGGAGAAACCAAGCCCTGTGGTGACCACAGTGCTGCGTATGGTGAAGAGGGTTTGAAGTTGCAGCAGCTGTGTCAACTGGCCAGGAACAAATGCAACAGAAACCCCAGGCTCATGTCTTCTCATTGACAATGTCCAGGTGATGTAGGGTGGTGACAGCATCTTTCATCAGAGCCTGGCTCTGGTGGCGTGCTCCCCCACCACCAGCTCACACCCATCAGCTTACTGCAGTGGGGAACCCAAAGCATCTCTATAACCCAGATTCTCCCACTCTTTGGAGCATGGTTGCCAGAGAAACCGAGCAATCCATCAATACAGCAGCACTCAGGCCAGCCTTCTCATGAGGGAACAGTTTTCCCTTTGTTATTTTCCTGCCCTCACAAAAGCAACACATCTACTTTTCTCAAAGATGAAACAAAAAAATATACCTTTAGTGCAGCCCTTGAGCTTTCAGGGACCCCGTTGCCATATTTCCCTGAGATGATCCCACAGGCTAGTGGAGACCACGTCATTGCTCCGACCCCTGCAGAGAAAGCAGAGAAGGAGATTTTAGCAGACTGGGAGAAATCAGAGTTGTATCAGAAATAGGACTTTCAGTTAAAAAAATAAAAGCAAAACAATTGCTGCTTGTTTCTATTGCCACTGGCAGTGATGTTCACTTAATGATGCATCAGCAGCATCTTTCTGGAAGACACCGACTAGTTTATTCATCCAATAAGGCTTCTTGTGAGAGCCTCCAGCCCCATCCTGGCTCCTGCTGCATCAAAGTACCTGAACTCCTGCTGCTCAGCCCAGGCATCTCCTACACCCATGCTGCCTTGAGTCTCACAGGGTAAGAAGCAGCCATGGCAGTTAGCACCTATTTCTATTAGGGGCAGGGTAAACTGGTTTTTGTTTTAGGTTATTAGATAGATACTTCTCTGTCCCCTTCAGATCCAGGGGAGGAGAGCACTGTTCCCATCTAGAGCCCCAGGTCAGCCTGTTCCATATTTCTTTCTGTAAATGAAATAGCCAAAAGGCACAGCAGTCTCAGTCTCACCTATTTTATGATATAATTCCGGCAGCTGAACCTCCACTTTCTCTCTTTGAAAAAGATGGTATTCAGCTTGTTCACAAACGGGTGGTATCATGTTAAACTGCCTGGCTACGGAGTAGGCTTCCTAGAGAAAGGAAATTAGTAGATGAAATACTTCATGAAGTAAAACATAACCTACCAGCCAACACTCCTTGAGTGTACAGGAGCCAACAAACTCAAGTTTCGCTGTCCCTTAGCAAGGCCACACACATCCCCAGGAATGCCACCACAACAAGGCAGAAACACAGCCCCATCCCTGGCTGCGCTGCCCCTGCTGCAGTGGGGCACGTGCCCACCTTCTGCCTCCTCCAGCACCAGCGCAGCAACAAGCCAAACAGCTTCCCAGCTGGGATGGTTGGTGCTGAGCTTGTTTGTCATGTTTTGACCCCACCACAAGAAGCAGGGACCAGCAGGATGCTCCTGGTGTCTCTTAGAATCATAGAATGGTTTGGGGAAGGGGACCTTTAAAGGCCATCTAGTCCAACTTCCCCTGCCGTAAGCAGGGACATCTCCCACTAGACCAGGTTGCTCAAAGCCCCATCCAACCCGGCCTTGAACACCTCCAGGGACGGGGCAGCCACAGCTTCTCTGGGCAGCAACAACTGCTTCTGCCAAAGCATTAAGGATGAGCAATCAGGATGCTGGTTCCCCCAGTCTGGGGTTTTTCAGGTAAAGCCAGTTAGGAGGTCCCTGCAGCCAAGCAGGGATATTTCCCATCTGCACCTCTAGACAGGACACACACAGAGCAGCAGGGACTGTTCCCATGGGTCATGAACCTGCTGCCAGGAGCCACGTCTTAAATGGGGCATTAGTGGCCACAGGTAAGGACATCAAACAGGCACTTTGCTAGAAGTCTTAAAGCCAGCCAAATAAAGACAAATTGAAAAAACCCTCAAGTAAATGAGCCAAGACACCCAAACCAACTAGATCAGCCCATCTTCTCCTACTTGACATTGGACATAGGTGAAAATATGCTGGATGGAGTAAAAAGCAAACATCCCCAGCCCAGACCCACACTTGTGGTTCAGCTCCCAGCGTGGCTTTCAGCAGACTCTGCAGCCTGGAAGCAGAATTACCAAGTGTAAATGCTTTCCTAAAAATTGGCTTTACCATGATCTCCATAGCGCTCCAGCGGGACGTTCCCCAGTACATCGCCATGCCTTGATTTATGACGTGTGTCATCGCTCGGACAATTTCTAAAGGAGGAAAAAAACCCAGAAGTATGAAAAGTGCAGAGGCCAATTTTTCAGCACCAAATCCTCCCAAAGACACTTATAAACATCAAATACACTGACAAGCCTGAGCAGCTTTGCATTAAGCACTATTTCTGCTGTGTTCTTGTGCTTGAGCGTGGATGAGAAAGCGTTGGCAGTGTGAATGTAAAGACTTCTAACCTGCAGTTGTTTAAAAACTTCTTTTACTAGCTGGGTATTGCCTACCTCTGCCTTGTAACATTTCTTTTAAAATTTAACACAAGAGGGCAGCACAGTCGAAAAATAAACTGAAAACAAATTAAAAAATACATTTAATTACTAAAAACACATCTGCTTACTGTTTGCACCTCATTTTTAAGCCTGATTTCTCCCTGGGAGCAGCCTGCTGGGTACACGGCCAGTGCCCATCACATCTCTGTTGCAGAGGAGCCAGGAACTGACTGGGGTCCCCAGAGCTTAGCAGGGTCTGGGGACTGGCGGAGTCTGCAGCCCGGGGGTCACAGTCCCAATGAGATGATAAACAACTGCCCTGGTTGCAATAGTAAATCGGAGGAACCAACAGTCTACCTCTACATAACAAATTTTCGAGCTGTCAAACTATGGTGGAACAAAACTCCAGTTGGAAGTAGAGCTGCGCAGAGAAACCCTGGGTGTTTATTACATCCCTTGGGGTGTCTGCTGTTGGCTTGGACAATGACTCCAGGCATCACTGTCTCAAGATCAAGAGCCTTTTATATCATAGGGATTCTCAAATTATGGTGAGGGGGGGAGAGCTTGGCAGAGGGGAGATTACACTGCCAGTCTTGATGTTACTGTGAGATTTCTTCTGCAGGCAGTGACAAGCAGCTAAAGATGATGAAGTCTCCATTGATAACCTCAGGGGGCTGTAGAATAGAGACCCTGCCTCTTGCGCTGGGCTTCTGCCCTACCACTGAAAAGAGGTATTTCCTCTCCAGGGAAATGTTGCCTTGAGGAGTTTTTTCCACGGACAAAGGGTAGAGTTTTTGGGTTTGGTTTTGTTTTTTTTCCTGCTTCGTTTTGGCCAAAGCCATGCTCGTCTCTATTTCTAAGCACTTTATTCTCAGACATGTACTAGTCCAACAAACTGCCCCGTTACCAAGCAGCCATCCTGCTCCCCACCGGCGTGTGGTGTGCGATGGGCAGCTGTACGGCAATCCCTCTCTCCCTCCTCGGCAGCGCCGCCTTCTCACTGGGTCTAGTTTTCTATTTTTGCTGCACTACCGTTTAGGAATTTTGATAAGCGTTTCATCATATGCCTCTTACACATTTTGGTCCATGGTTGTTTTC
>KZ506916.1:7447-23014 GCA_002844005.1 Limosa lapponica baueri | reverse complement strand
GCAAGCTTTTCCTGCCACTTTGGGGACCAGAGTCACCTACAATAAAGAAATCTGTATTAAATGCTCATCTCCTCCTACTAGATCTCCTCTACCCATGCCTTCAAAGGCAGCCTGAGCTGGGCCATGACCACCTGGGGGAGGTGGAAGCCATTCTGTTCTGGCTGGGCTGGGCCAGATGAGTATTGCTGGCTCATCCATCACCTGCTGATGCCCAGAGACACACACGGCAGAGCAGGCGGAGGGCCCCAAGTGACAGCAGAGAAACCTCACCCACTTGCATGCAGCGAGTGATGAAAACAAAATGAACATTCAAAGTTTATCCTTTGGTTTATTCAATGGTACCACACTCTTTGCTCATGCAGGGCCCCTCACATAGAATCACAGAATAGTTTGGGTTGGAAGGAACCTTTAAAGCCCATAAAGTCCAAGACCCCTGCCACGAGCAGGGACATCTTCAATTAGATCCAGTTTCTCAGAGCTTCGTCCAACCTGGCCTGGAATGTTTCCAAGGATGGGGCATCCACCACCTCTCTGGGCAACCTGGGCCAGTGTCTCACCACCTTAATGCCACCCTCATGCTGGCACGAGTGGCACAAGCAGGGAATGTTTAAGGTTACCTACAAACCTCTCCCATCAGGACAAAAGCTGCACCCTCACAAGGTCACTGCCGTGCAATAACAAATGTGGTGCAGCTCATGGCATTCTGCCCTTCCCAAAAACACCTTGCGGCTTTCCAGCCATCTTCTTCCATCCACCCAAGTCCCCTGCAACTGCAACATGGGCAAGACACTGCCTGCGCGGAGTTAAGAAGCAGCTTTTTGCCCATGGGAAAAGCATAGGCATGTAAGGAGATAGAGCAGGGACTGCATGCCTTGTGGAGGTAGCTCAGCACTTACTGTGCATGCCAGATAGTGCAGAACCGACAGATGGTTCAACAGATGCTCTGGGATAGAAGTGGCTTAGTAGGTGAACCATAAAAAAAGCATGAAGTACATAGAAAGAATCAACACCACACCATTCATAATAAAAATGTCCCTTTTTTCACCCTGCTAAAAATCTCACCAAGCACCACAGTTTATACCTTATTGCCAAGCTCCAGCGCTGCCAGCAGGATCTGTAGCATCTTAAAAGCTGCAAACGCCTCAGATCAGCTGCGCGGCGCGGGCATGGGAAATATATCCCGCACTGCCTCATTAGATGACAACTGACTGAGCAGAGAGGTCATTTCTCCCTCCAAGATACAACATGTCATGTTCCTCAACCTCTTCAGCTACTACAAAATCTGCACTGGTCCTAAAATCCCGGGCCAGTTCCCTGAACCCACAGCTGCCAGCACCGTCGGCTGGGGCAGCAATAGTGCCACCCACCCATGGTTTGTGCCAGGTCACACAGCCCCACGTTCATCAAGAAAATAGGCATCACAACCGCTGAAAGTCAAACCAGGAGCCTCAGACGGGCCTGTCAAGCTCCAGGTTTGTTTGATTTACATGTGCTCATCCATGACAGCTTCTGCAGCCTGCAAGTCTTTCTTCTTGCTATTTTTTATTTAGCTGTGAAGCTAATCTTCTGCCACAGTGTGAATGGTTGTGTTAACTCCGATGGGAAAAGAGAAAGGAATGGGAACTGGTGCCCATTAAATAGGGCACTGACCCCAAAACACATCGATGAAGGTTCCTGGATAACTGGGCTATTTGGCCATGTACCAAGCATGAATATATAGTTATCAGCAATGAAACATAATTAAAGCGCACAGATAGTCACAGATCTTGCAAGTTCCTACATTCGTTCCCCCCGGCTGCGTGTAACAAGGACTGTTCTCCCCCAGGAACGAGGGGCTCGGCTGCGACACCAAGGCTGATCCAGCCCTTGGCAGAACATTGCTGCCTTCCATGCCCAGGGGGACACACTGTGACCCAGGGGGCCCACATCCTTGCCCAGCCCCTTGGCCAAGGCCACTGGTGACTCGGCTTGTGCTGCTCGGGGCAGTGAACCCTAAAGCTTGCCAATTGTTTCTTGTGTCTGACCACACACTGGATGGCACCCCTGGTTTTAGCACCGTGAGAAGCTCGTTCTATCCAGGCAGCCCAGGGGACAGGGACAAGGACCAGGACAGAGATGGCAGTGCTGGCACTCTCCCCTCTCTAGAGCTTGTCGCAGCAGGGGTAGGGATGTACAGGTTTCATTTGACAGAGACCTGCCTTAAGTGCAAACACGAATTCACTTTATCTGAAGGAATCGGGAAAAGGAAATAAAGAAACAAACAACGTTAAAGCCACCACTGGGACATAAAGGAAACTTCAATTTCCTTTCAAGAGATACAAATTCATTTCATTGAAGTGTAACTATATAGGCCTCTGGGTTATCACAAATGAAGTATTTCATATTTAAGCTGCCCCACCTGAATATTTAAGAAAAAAATGTTTTTCATTTCCTAGCATCATTGGTCTAAGCCTGTAAGCCAGGATCAGTCACATTAAAACCTTTAATTCAAGCTTCCACTAACCTTCCATGGGGGTATTATTGTCTGGCCGGTTGGCGAAGACGACATCCACGTACTCCAGCTGCAGCCTCTGGAGAGAAGCCTTTAGCCCTGGGAACAGTAAAACAGAGACAAGAACCTGCACGGTCAGGGCAAGGCAGGACAGAGCCAACAGGTATGAGCCATACTAGGAAAAACAGAGCTCGTTATATTTATATAGATACCTACTAGATATACACACAACCATATAGCATATGGGAAGGATACTGCATAAAGTTGTCCTACATCTGTGCAGCCGTATTAAGAAAACACCAGTTTGCCCCCTGCAGAATTCCCCCTCTCCTTCCACAAGAATTTTTTTATTTTTGAATTAGGCTGAGATTTGGATTGGAACAGACACCGGTTACCAAGTGTGTCCATGGCCAGACCATCAGGAGACAGCTGCCAGGGACCAGCTTCAGCCCTCCACTTCTGTTCAGAGTTAATTTAATCAAAGCCACATCATAGACCCTTTCTGTGCAAGCCCAGAGCTCCTGTCCCACTTGGGAGTAGACCTTCCAGCAATGCCAGCCTGGAGGGGAGGATGGTGGTGCTTGGCTGGATAAGTTATGATGAGCAGATAAAGCACCATGAAGGGCTTTACCCTCTCTGCAGGGTAAGCAAGCTGTGCCCACCAACGCATCGCAGAGGGCAGAAAGAGTTCTGCAGAGCAAGACAAGGCACCATTTCACAGCTACAGTCCAGGACTGCCCAGGCTTCAACAGCTTTCCCATGAGGGTCTGGTGGGAAATGGCATCAAAAGCCTACATACGTACATATATATATATATAAGTGCGTGAGAGAGAGAAGAGTATTTCTAACACTTATTTTCTATGAATCTTCCCAGGAACAAAATGTTTTTATGAATGTTCATGAAGAATGAGCCAAAATAGAGCAGTCTGAAAATGTTCGCTGGATTTTGGGATGAAAAAAATGGCCATTTTTGCCAAATGTATTTATAGAAAATAGCTAACATTGACCTTAACATTATTCACAATGTTTTCTTTGAAGTTGTTTCAACTGCTGCCAGTATTTTTCTATCATTTCATGAAGCAGTTCCACAAGAAATGGAAAATGGATGAGTTTGGACCTCCTGTGACATGGCTGCAACTTCCCCATGCACCTCTGGGTCTAGTGCCACCAGCGGCCAGGACACCACCTGATGGGTTCAATGAATGAAAGTTCAAAAACGTAGCTAAAAATCTTTCTCCAGCATTACCCTAACATGAAAGTCATATCCCAACGTAGCTGAACTCTGCAAGTACTAAATAATGAAAACTTCCCAGGACATACAAGCTGGTTATTATGAGGCAACACCGACTGCGCTCCAGTGATGCTCGTTATCTCTCCTTTGAGATGTATGATGATGGAGTCTGCACCCCAGGGAAGAAGCTGCTGCTCACCCAGTCTCACCTCACCCGCTTGGGACAGTATTAGCCAGGGAATGGTGTGGGTGGCAGTGACATCCCAGGCGAGGGTTGGATAACATAAATACGGTAATAATATTTTTCCATTTAATCTATGTTTTAATGTATACAGAACAAATCCTGGTTGTTGAAGGTTGTGACGAATGGGCCATTGCAGATTCTGGTGATAAAACATGCAAATGGCAAAATGGAAGTTAAAGCTGCCGTTTCCGGCGGGCAAACGCGATTCGTTGCAGAGGGATGCTACCTTCTGATAAGCAAAGATCAAAGCATACCTCCGCCTGTTCTGCAGAGAGAACTGCGAACAGGCTGTTTCCCCCCACCCTGTGCCATCAAACTACTGACACCAGGGCACACTGGTAATATAGACAAGCCTGATTTTTTCTCTTCTAATTTGTCTTGGCAGCAAACGTTAGCTTAACCAACCACCACTGTAAACAATTAGGGTTTATCTCATAAATCAAAGAGGAGGCTAATGACCCCAGCATACACAGTGCAATAAGGAGAATCGCTTTTCATTGCTGCAGCCGTTTTGGTGTGCTGGGTTATGAAAGGTGCTGCTCCCCAGGATCATCCGGGCTGGCATCAGCCTTGCCCAGCGAGGAGCAGCCGTTCCCCAGGGATCAGCACAGCCTCCTGCCCTGGGTTCCTCTGAGGATCCTGTCACAGAGCGTATCATTCCCTAGGAACCCAAAGAACACATTTTGCACATCCCTCGGTGGCAGCAGACACAAGTGGGTCAAACAGCAACAAGATGCAGGCGGTGCAAAGCCCTCTGCAGAGACCTGAAGCACAGGTATCAAGCCTGATGCTCCCCCTCTGCCCCGATGGCTTCCCGCCCCCCTGAGGGGCCAGGACATCCCCAGTAACTCCCTGCCATGGCTTTACGCAGCTTTTCTCCAAACCTATGCTATTTTTATTTGGGATTTATGTAGAAGACAGACCCAAGCCCCCATGCTGCTGGCTGCTTTTCTGGGTCTGAGACCTGCTCAGGACCTGCTGTCGGCCCCAGGGTCCTCCTGGGAGTTTCAGGGACTGCTCCAGCCCCCGACAGGAGTCAGGCCAGGCTGGCACCTCTCGCCGGGACAAGGTTGTGGCTGACACTGCTGATCCTTAATATGACAGAAATGTATCTTTTTATGGGTGCTGCTCTATTTGTGTCCTGCATGTAAAATCCTGTGCAAATTATAATTATGCCCATGGTCACTATGTCTGGGTGCCTGACCCAACACCCAACAGCCCTCTGGACAGAGACGGATGAAGTGAAACACAACTGTCTGTATAGAAAAATGTATGTGCTCTCACTCCCTCTCCAACAGTAATGCATCCGAGAGAACAAAAAAAGCAAGCAGAAAGAAGATAAGAGCATGCGTTAGACGCAACAAAGACCTGGGTGAATAAATCCTGATGGATGAGTAAGGTAGTGCACGGCATCACTCAGCGGGATGCAGGACTGGATGCAAGGAGCTGGGCAAGGGAACATTCACGAAAACAGAGCATCTGAGAAGAAGCAGCACCAAGAGCAAACCACAGCCCTTCCCAGCCGGTGGCTGGGACCTGGCATCCCTCCAGGGGTTATTTCTGCCAGCTGACATCATTCCCCACATCCTCATGCCTTCCTGCTCTGCCAAGGAGCTCACGCAGCCACGGCCACGTCTGCCCACCACGCGCTGCTGCCCGGAAAGAGCCAGGGGGTGTATATGTGTCCCCTCTTGTGTATCATGAGAGCATCTCGAGACCAGCCAAGCCTTCCTGCCACAGGGACTGCAGCTGATCCCACCGTGGCAGCTGGGATCAGAGCCATTCTTGAGGACAATGGTGCAAAGCTGCTGGGAACCCACACGAGGCAGCGGGTGATGAAACCCCAGCATGGGAAACCCTGACTGCTGCGGGAAAGTGAGAAACCTGCAAGCGACTCGCACACAGCTGGGCAAGGACAACAATCTTGCTTATTATAGCAAAAAACCCAACAGGTTATTGCTGCTTAGGGGCGTAGAGAAGGCTTTTTATGTGCAGTGTGCTTGCTTACACCTTTTTTGAAAAAAGACAGAATAATCCTTCAGTGCATTTTGGGCATGGCCAGACCATCTTGCCCTGCAACACGTACCTTCAATGATGTGCTTTCTTGAAAGCCCTCTTTCTGTTTCAGCTCTGCAGAGGAAAAACAGGTACACGACTGTTAGAGGTCTGAAGTGCTAATGATCAGGGAAAGTTAATTCTGTTTTCTGGTTTAAATATCCCAAAAATGAATTTATATAACAGGGAGACCCTGCAGCTCTCTCAGGTTCCCAGCCTCATAGACAACTAGCATCTGGGATGAGTAAGACCACTGTTAATGTGGTAACAGCCTTGCTATGGATATTGCCTCACCCTAAAGCTACCATCTGACATTTCTAAGCAGAGGGGTAAGGATGCCGGCAGGGCAGCCGGGGCCAGGCAGCGTAGTGATGTGGCTGTGCCCCAGCCGACCGCGCGCCACTGGGGCTCCACTGGCATCATCTGCCATTTCAGAGGAAGGCAGCATCCAACCTGTCCTCCCAGCACAAAGCTGGCAGACTGCAAAGCCAACAAAGTGCTCCTCCCAGCACAGGCACAAAGGTACAGCCAAGGTTACCCCCAAAATCATTAAACACCTCGTCTGCTGGGACCGGACCTCCTCCGGGCAGGTCACCTTGCCAAGACAAGGCAACAAGAAACAAGACCCACGCAACTGTGGCCCATCATTCACATATAAACTAGATTCAGAGGCAACACATAGCTTCACAATTTTTTCTTTCTGACTGTTTAATTTTGCCTGTGTCTCTACCACACCAAGCACAGCCTGAGCCTGCTGCAAAGCAACGGCACAATGAAGTGGGATAGCCACTATAGACCCACTTTAGCAACATAGTGACACTGTCTTAATTATATCCTGGCTTTCCCAGAGAAGCAGAGGATGGTGTTGCACCTCAGCTCCAATACACCATGACTTAAATGACTTCAGTGAAATGGGAGAAAAAAAATAATTACAATCATTTGCACAGCAACTCTGATGAAAGTCTCCCAGAGACTATTTTGCAGCCACATTCATGGTTTGTTTGGGTTTCTCCTCAGACATCCCAATAGATTTGAAAAATCCACATTGGTATTTTGTTCTGGGGACAAAAACCAAGACATGATGGAAACGAGCTGATGAAAGTTGCAGGGGCTGAAAAGCAGGACTGGTCACACCTCCCAGGGCCACAGCCCTGCTCGGGGCAGGAGCACAGCCGGCACGGCACCCCGGCCACTGCTGGGGGCTGCCACCTCTGCCAGGCTCCAGCTCCTTAAAAGAGTTGGCAAAATGAGGAGAAAGGAAACAGCAGGAAGAACTGCCTCCTCTCTGAAATGCTATAAATCTCCACCTGGTTGTATGGCTGTGAAAGGGAAAAGCACACAGCAGCAAACACCATGATGAGCAACTGTGAGACTTACTTTCCACCCCAGTACAGTTTTGTTGTTATGACCAGGCTGGACCTCCTGCAAACAGAACAGAAAAATCACTGTTGTTAAAAAAAAAAAAAAAAAAGATAATATGAGTAACCAAGCAGGATGCTGCCCATCAAAAAGCAGCCGTACTCTGGCTTCCCGCAGCAGCGGCCGTGCCTGGTTTCACTGGGCTCAGAGTAAGCATTTGCACATCACTATAATCTTTTTTACAACAGGTCTAGAGGCCACTTCTCCTCCCACGCTCAGGTCTGCTGTGGGAAGGGAGCGATCGTAGGCTGGTGTCTGGAAACAGAAGCTAATTCAAGTGAAGTCACCAAAAAAGAGACACATTTTTCATTATGGAGTAAGTAAGAAGTCTCCAGAGCCCTTAACCCAGGCTCTGGTGCTATTCCCTCCTGGTATCCAAGTCCAGTGCTTCTCATTACTACGCAGTATTCCCAGAGTTATTAAAGCCCCAAGAGTGATGCAGTCACTAAATTAATCTATAAATTCCAATGTGATATTAAAGATTTATCATTCACAAACTACCTTGCTGCATAACTGTACATGTACAACACACAATTTCTCCAGCTTTTGCTAGACTCAATTTTTGTCTTCTACAGTGCCCAGAATATTTCTTACAGAATTATCATCCCCCTAACAGGGGATACTGATTTTGGTGAGAGTGCTGCTAGGACCCACTCTTCACTTGAAGGCTGGATATTACACAAACAGGAGGTCTTTAAAGATTATGTAAATGCTCTTAAAACTACACAACATATGCTAATGTGCATCATTTAAATTAGGTATCATCTCCTAGCAGGCTACCCAAGATGAAGGCCCGTCACAGCTTTGCATTCTTAATACACAGTCTTATGTACACGGATAAGGATGCCAACACAGAAATCATCTGTCTCGATACACCGTGCACAGAAAAGATGATGGATATACTGAGAAGTTGTGTTAACGGTGCTGCGCACAGAGAGGATGGTCACGTGCAAGGGTAGGGACAGCACCGCAGGCTGATGATGGCAGCTGGTGTGCACTCCCAAAAGCCAGGAGAGCATTTTTATTTGGCATTTGAAAGGTCTGGCTGCTGCAGGACTGGCCGCACAGCCCTCACACTGGCTGGCCGCACAGCCCTCACACCCGCAAGCTCCCACTCCTGGGCCAGCATCACTTAACAAGCATCACTGTTAAAAACCAGGTTTCTCATATGGCCAGGGTTCTTGCTCAGCTGGGGTAGCAGGGAGTGGTACAGTACCTCCAGCCCTTCTTCTTCAGGATGTTTCCCAGGATGACCTCAGCCCTGCATGAGAGAGAGAGAGCCCTGCATGAGGGGAGGCAGGAGGATGCTCTGTACCAGGGACACCACCACAGCTGCCACCTCCCCCAGCTTCCCTGGACAGGGCCACCCCAACACCAGCCTGCAGCCCCACTCTTGGCTGTGCAACTCTCCCTTCCCCTCCCGGGGTGACAGTGACCCAGCACTGGCTGGGACAGGTCCCCTCCATCGCACCCTACATCTGCTTAAACCCGCTCTGGGAAGGCAGAGCCACTTCATCCTCGCACCAGGGCCGTGATGTCCCAGGCCACCTTTTACACTACATACAAAGCCGTATAAATCAGCCAAAGTCAAATATATTATGGATGGATATTTTTTTTCCCCCCAGTCCCGCAGCAACACTAAGAGCATTAGCTCTGCTGCAGCCGGAGCGGTTCCCCGCGCCGGGAGCTGTCACTGGCACAGGCCATTCATCACCATTAAGATGCGCACTGACTTTTCATTTATTGAGGACATTTTCCTCCTTATGCCAACAGCAAGTAGCATGAGTGATACATTTCAGGCTTCAGCTGGGTGCAAGGGAGTTTGGGTTTGACTTTTTAATTTATTTTTTTTTTTTTTTTCTTTTTTTTTTTTTTTAAAAGAGTCCTTTACCGAAGTTTTTCTGTGCCCCCTCAGGGAGAAGGGGGATTCCCAGGCACTAGCAGAGCCCTAGCCATCATGAGGCAATCTGACCCAGGGAGGAGCGGAGCCAGGCAGAGGGGCCCCGGGGAAGTGGAGTGGGATGCCGGGCACTCACTTGCCGGCCGCATACACCTCCGCCGTGTCGAACAGGTTGACGCCGCTCTCGTAGGCGATGGTCATCAGCTGCTCAGCCACCTCGAGGAAGCAGAAATGGAGAGGTGAGGGGTGGCAGACCCAGCCCAAGCAGCCACTGGATCCTCCCCACACAGGAAAAAGCCCCTGAAGGGGCTTCAGCGGGGCTGGGAGGGGTGTCCACATCCCCTGCCCGGGGGTGAGACCCTTCAGCAAGGCATCCAGGGAGCTGTGTGCTGGCCCAAGCAGCACCAAAACACAGATTTACATCAACTTCCCTTTGACTCATCCTGGGAGGAATTAATCTCTTCTCATAGGAATGTCCTAGGCTTTCTAATAGGAAAGCATCCAAGAATTTAATAGAGTTATAGAAGATACTCTGCAAATCTGTGGAGTTTAATACAGAAGGGATATTTTCATGGTAAGAGTTTAAATATTTTTGGCTACCAGACAGGCTGTCCTGCAGCTCTCCAGCAGAATTCATGGGGTATTTAAACAGTTGAAGGTCATTTCTTGTGAATTCTGCATCCAGAGGAGGTTGGCAGTGCCAGGGGGTCAGGTGGCTGGCCACCAACCTTAGGGTGGGCATCCCCAAGGATGGGGCTGCATTTCAGTCCTCTTTTTCCATGCATGAACACTTGGCACTCACTTATTCTAAGCAAGGAGGGCAGAAGAGCCAGGGAGAAAAATTTATGACCAAAACAAGTGGTCTCACTTCAGCCTGCAATGCCAAGAAACAGGAATGAACTCAGTGCTCCGCCGACAGCAGAAGCAACACCACCAAAGATCAAAAGAATTTAAAAAAGGAAAAAAAACCAAACCTTTTGAGTTCAGACTGCTGGGCTGTTTTCCTTCCACAAAAGTTACTTTGGGGTTTCTGTCATGTACTAGAGGGAGGGCTGCCGGGAGGTCACTCTCCTTTTGATGGCTAGCATCCGCAGCGTACCTGAGACGGAGGGAAACCCACATGCTGCCCAGCACTCGGGAGGATTATTAACCGAGATTAAGAGCCATCTGGTACGGGCAAGAGCGCGTAGGAAACGCAGGCTCATTTTCATTTGTTTCATCTCATTATGTAAAAAATAAATCATCCGGCAGCTCCTTATAAGCCGAGCCCCTGCCTGTATTTATGCCTGTTGCTGATTAGATACATGATGCAAAAATAGTTTCCAATTTCTGCTCCAGGAACAGTACCACTGCCAACAGTAAGGAGGAAATATTGCTCCAAACAGCATGGAAAAGAAGAGCACTTTAAGGGATAGATGGGTTTTTTATTAAAGTTGATCTCTGGAAATGTCAGATTCATTAAGGTTTTTTTGCAGCATAAGCGCAAGCCTTGCGTTGCTTTGCATAGTAACTCTCTGCCATTTCCTCACACAGAAACAGGCTCCTCTGATTTTGGTAGCCATGGTTTCATTTAAAAATATCTCATATTGGTTTTTACTTCACGCATTATACTTACACCAAGCATTACTTACCTCGTCTGAGATTTGACCTCCAAAAGTGACCCACGTCCCTAGAAAGAACAAAATAATCTGTAAACATGGGAGGTTTTTGCCAACAAAAATTCACTCTACCAAAATTCAGGCTCCTTGGGATTAAATGGGTTTAAAACGGGGTTAACTGGCTCAGAGGCTGGTGTCCCCAAGTGAGCGGGACCAGGACTGGGGCAGGCACTGGAGCCCCCTCTCCCTGGGTGGGGGATAGGGGGGACTGGGCATGTGGACCCAAGGCTGGCCCATGAGCTCACTCAGAGAAGCCCCAGCGAGATCCTGTGCTGCCAAAATACAGAGTTTTATTGAAATCTGAAGCTCTTTGCGAAATGCAGTTCATTTTCCAAAGCTTCAATTTGACAAATTGGAAAAAATTTATGATGATGCTGAAACATGTCATTTGGGGAATGAAGCTCTTTCTAAGTTTATGCTTCAGCATTCAGGATCATACTAGTCAAAATTAGAAAAAAAAAAAAACACAACATATTTCTATTGAAACAAAGTATTTAAAACCCATCCAAAGTGCCTTTTCCTCAGGAACTTCTCCATCAAGCCCATGTCCGACACCAGTGCAGCCGATGAGCAGCGCTTTTGCCAGCTGGCCCAAAGAGTAGCTGCAGTTCAGACTCAGCAGCAGACTCTGGTCTATTATTAGTAAAAACTTGGGGCACTATTTCTTTATGATTACTGCTTCAAAAAAAAAAAAATAAAAAAAGTAAGAATATCCTATGGTGGAAACAGTGTGTGGATTTCACTGGATATTCCTAAGTTATAGGAATATTATATCCTATATAAATTTTCTATATGCGTACCTATAAGGAATACATATTTCCTAAGCCACTGGAAGAAAGAGAGAGCAGCGAGCTGGGAAAGCGCCAGGTCACATATGGGACACCGACCGGACAGCATGTCCTCACCCTGGCAGACATCACTCCTGCCCTACTTATCCGACCTTACAAAGCACCCCATGGAAAGCGATGCTGAGACACGGAAGAGAAGGATGTGACATTACCGGTGCCTTTTGCCAGCTTGTCACGACAGCACTTGGATTTACAGCACAACTTTTGCCCGCGCTTTTCAAGACCTACACGCCAGCTACATGTAAAACTACGTGTTACTCATTTAATGGATGGGTCAAAGATCACATGGCTCACAGGAAATCCTCCAGAATTTAAAATTCTGCCTTATATTGTCCCTCCATAAGGAGGGCAGAGGGGTTCAGCCCCTGAGCTGGAAAATTGAGTGCGTTTTGGGCAAGACAGAGGAGAGATCACCATGCCAGGGAGGGGTCAGGCTCTGATGCTGTTAAGGGGTAAAAAATTAAGTGCTCCCTGCCTGCCTGCTTACACTTGCAAAGGGCCTGGTGCAATAGATACATAAACGCTCCCACGTCTTCATTAAAAATGTATGGTTAGCTCATTGCTCAGAGCGAGCGTGGAAGATGAACCTTGAGCAGGAGTCAGAAAGCGAGGAGCGTGCCTGCTGCTAACGCTCCAGCTGCTTTGATCAGTCCCTGGTTAAAAACAAAGCAAGAAGAGTCGGCTCCATTAGGAGAATCTTGCTCTCTTTCCCTCAAAAAAAAAGGTCAATCCGAATTTATTTTTTTTTTTTATACATCAGGTGCCTTTGAGTACAAATAAAGTTATTTTTAAAAATGCGTATTTGCCCTGCATTTAAACTGAAACGCTTGGTTTCCTGTAGAATAGCCTGAGCCCTGCGAAAGCCAAGGTTTCGCAGATCAGAAGTGTGTAACACAGCTAATGGTACTGAAATAAAAAATGAGCGAAGAGCAACACACATTTTTAACTAATTTTGCATTTACTTCTGCTCTCTATAAGGGCAATAACTGGGTGACAGCAGCACCCTCTGAACCCAGAGTCACCCCGGTGAGCAGCCACCCCTTACTGCCCCCGCTACACCTTGCTACCTCGAGATCTCAGGAACGGGACTTTCTCCTATCGTTAAAATGATCTAGTCCTGCACAATACGGATAAAAATGAAAATAGGTTTCAGTTTATCATTAAGCTTCTTTATGCAGACGAAAAAAATCCGAATGAAACCCAATTTCCATGCTAAAGCTTCAGAAGTGTTATTTTTATAGGAATACATTAAAATGCATTTCCACTGAAAAATGTGTTGAGACTGTTTATCCCAAAGTGATTTTTTGGCTTAAATATGCATGCAGGTCCCCAGCACAGGTGAGAAGAAAAGGAATTATTTCTGCACCCTGTGGATTACACATCCTCCCTCAAATTTGGGTGACTCCGACCCTACACAACAGTTCGTGTAAGAGCAACAAGCACTTTATCTCTTTAAAGATAAGTAGTAAATATATGCAATACTGGCTATATCTGCTTGTCTCCCCCCTGTGATGCTCCTCCCTGTGCTCCCACATCCCAGCCGTGGTGGACCTGAGGGGCCCCTGAGGGACCCCTGAACAGCAAGCATCATTGGGACCACACAGGTGGGGAATCCTTGGGGTATTTTTTTTCCTTGATAATTGCAAAAAACAGCCAGGGAGGAGAGGTTTTTTTTGCTCAGCAAGGTGATCTCTAACACGTCAGATGAGGTTGGGATGGTGAGATGCAGTGTTAGGGTCCCAGGTGGAGCCAGGCACAGAGAAGGCAGCAAGCAAGTCCCCAGGCAGTTGGTGTGGGTGGTAGGGGGCACCGGCACCCAAAGCAGCGGGGCAGCTGCCGGGGCTGCAGCACAGCACAGCGCCTGCTGCCCAACTCTGATTAAAAAAATAAAAATAAAGAAAAAGAAAAATCACTCCATAAAGCACAAGGCACACTTGGCATTTCAAAAAACGACGGAGGATGATTCACAACCTCAGCCAAGGAGAGTATTTTGGAAGAAAAATAAACTAGAGAAAGTTGGCTGGTTTTTTTAATCATTACTTTTCCCCTTCCCAAGTCGTCATCTTTCTCTTGTCTACCCCAATTTGCTGTTTATAAACGTGCCCTCCCGCCCCCAACTCAGCCTGGCAGTGGCAGGTAGACCTCCCACTCCTGCCCTTCGCCCATCATGTCTCGCACTGGAAAGTGATTTCCCAGCTGGATATCCTCACCTTCAACAGAGGCATTTCTGTATTAAAACTAGTTTTGGCTCCATTTCCATTGCATCGCAGAGCCTAGCAAGGTGTGATTACTGCTGGGTTATTTGCTGATGCAAAATTCACCACTTGATAATGTCATTGCCAGCAGATGTGTCACCTCTGCAGGAAAAAAAAAAAAAAGGGTTCCTGGATGAAAGCCAAAGCTTCGCCTCCTGCCAGTACAATTTTATCCCTGGCTTGCTGCTGGCGAGGATGGTGCCACATGGAGATTTGGCACGTGGGTCTGGTCTGGCGCTCAAGCAACCAGCAAATGCTCAGCTCTGCGTGCTGCAAGTACCCGGGTGCAAACAGGACCCTTTCACCGCCGTTCTGGGCCAGCCACCCTTCGGGTTGGGTTAATCTTACATGCCAGGTTTGCAAAAGCTTTTCCCCAGAGCATAGCACCAGGGGCTAATGGCAGAAGCTGAGCCCTTTCTGCTCAGAAAACATCTATTTTTGTACCCGATTGCGAGGGTGGGGTGTCCCACCGGTGCCTGGAGGAACCGCCCATTTTAGAAGGTTTCTCCTGTGCTTTTGTACATTGAATTGTACTTGGGGGATTTGGGATGGCTGGTTTCACTCTGCTGCTCGTTTCCTTGGAATCGGGGCTAATGACCTTGTTGGAGGCTGTCTCAACATTTTCTAAAAATCAACAGGCAGCCTCTACAGGCAGAATCTGCTCTGAATTAACTACAAGAAAAATGTGACCTTATTTTTCTCCTGCATTGCAATTGCATTTCGAAGCCAGCATCACAGAAAGGCTGTGTGTCTGCCCAGGGTTAGGCTATTAAGATGCCTCATCCAAAGCCTCTCCTGGCGTTAGCTCACCCAAAAATGGAGGTGAAAGCCAAGCCTGGAGCTGGGCTCATCACCGGGATGCTGCAGGATCTGGGTCTGGGGGAGCTCAGCCCTGTGGAGCTGTTCCAGCTCCGGTGGGAGAAGAGGGAGGTTCTGCAACCCAGGAGTGATGCCCAGCCCCTTCCCGAATCTCTCTGCTTGTGAAACACGCTGCTAACACGGCTGACCTCATCCGCTCACTCAACACTTCTCACACTGAAAGCAGCACCCAGCAAATTAATTAATTAAAGTGTGGGCTGGGAGAAGCAGGACATAATTAAAGAGTATGCATTGCCTTACACTGCCTACCTTTGATTTCTGTCCCACTTCACATTTTTCTCCACTTTTTCATACTAGAGGATGAAGCACACTCCCACCTTGCTGAGATTTTGGAAGGCTTTTAAGGAAGATCGCTGAGTCTTCAGAAACTTTAGTAAAGCTTAAATTAGATTTTCATGCTACAGAGAGTTTAGGGAAACACATTTATCTTTTAGGGAACTGTGAAAGAGAAGCTATTTAGAAAAGTCACACAAGCCAGCGCTCGGAGCAGACACCTGATGGATCTGGGGTGGGAGGGGAGGACGAGCTGCGCCGTGGAAAAAAATACCTGTACATTCAAGAGAAGGTGGCAGCTGAATTTCAGGCTT
>KZ506915.1:118042-128722 GCA_002844005.1 Limosa lapponica baueri | reverse complement strand
ACGAACATTTGCATCGTAAATTCTTGGGGATGGCTATTCTCCGGGGCTGAGCAGTTGCCATAAAGCTCCCAGAGTTTATGAGGATCTGACAAAACCTCCTGGCTCCTGCTGTAACCACTCAGTACCTTCCTCGGCACCACGTGCCGGACGGCGGCTGCCCGAGGCCTGTCCAGGGATGTGCGGGAATGTCCCTACAGCCCTGACCTCCCCAACAGTCTCTTGCGAGTGGGAACGGCGTGGAAGAATATTTTCAATTAGCTTTACAGAAAACATTTGCCTGAAACTGGATGCTGTGTGAAACTCCTGAACTCTCCTTTTGCTTTCGGAGCTGTGGGTGAGGGAAGGGGGTGGTGGGGGGGTGGAAATTGGAAGAGCTTTTCATTTTTTTGGATCAGAGCTGCATGGCTTCAGAGCATGTGTGGTTTGGCTGGTCAGAGCCAACCTGTGATTCAGAAGCCGGCAGCTCCCGCTGTGCACCTCACCCAGGCTGCTCCGTGGGACCGGACCCAGGATACTGAAGCGTAGGACCACCTGGCTGCCCATCCGTGCAGGAGCTCAGCCCGTGCAGCCCTTGCATGCCACACATGGGCCACCACCAGGATGCACGTCACCCTGTTGGGTGTTTGGTGCTGGGACGTAGATGTAAAGCAAAAGGTGCAGCAGGAGGAGGGGAGCTGGACCTAACAAGTCCAGCACCTCCTGCATCCCGACACCGCCTCGATACCCTGAGGCTGCCCGGCAGCACCTCAAAGCCCAGATCCTTCACCAGGGCTCTGATGAACATGTCCTCGGTGCAAATGAGTCAGATCACCCCGACAACCCCAACCTTGTGGCAGCGTGTCCAGACAAGGACGCCCTGCCCTCAGCGCTCCTCAGCCACCGCAGCTCTCCTGCGCCCGGTTATCAGCGATTTATTCCATGTAATTAACTTCTCCTTCCCTCTGTGGCCAATTATGTGCACTAATTCAGGACTCCAGAGCTTCTTCAGCCCACTGAGCTGGTAGCACAGTCTTTTGTTTCAGCACTTGCCTTCCCCTGTGCAGTGGGCACCCCGATTTGCTTCAGTTCCCCCAAAGGCTCCAGCAGCAGCGAGCAGCCCTGGCACCGAGAACAGCGTTACCAAAACCAACCAAAACTGAGCTCCTGTCCCACCGTGAACTCCTTTGAGGTTTTCTTGTTTGTGTTTTTTTGTTTTGTTTTGTTTTTTTTTTTAAACACCAGCAATTAGGAAAACAGAAAGAGCTTCTATTTAATTTGTTTTTCCTCCTTTGGCTGGGCGTTTCCTCCCCAGACGCCACCCTGCCAGGCTGCTTCAGCCTCCGCACCGCTCCGCAGGCTCCCAAACATTTGCAGCCTCCATCGCAGAGCAGAAACACTGCTGGGGAGAGATAAAGACAGGGGTTTTTCATCTGCAGCTGACGACTCTGGCTGCATCACTGGGGACTACTTGGGTGTGATTTTTCAGCAGTACTGAGCTTCCATCCTCTTGCTAAGAGCTCCACACACCACTTTTCTCTTTGGTGTTCCCAATGCGCGCCTGGTCCCCTGCCTGCAGATGTCCTGATGCCTGTGTGGCCCACGCCTGCGCTCCCAGCTGAGCCACAGCCTTTACAAATCCCTCATGGCCTAGGCACGTGGTTTCTAAAAAGAGGTATCTGCCACGCAGACTGCGATGATGTGAAAAAGTAAGAGCATTTATAATTAAAGAAACCTGTTGCAAATTAGTTAACAGCACAAGCTCGCACCAAGGCCAAAGCTATTAACAGTCTGAAGCCCTTCAGCCAAGCCACACTCAAGCCATGACAAGTCAAAAAAATAAAGTTAATAAAATATCCTTGAAATGAAACACAGGTCATGTACTCGATCTGCATATTTATAAAAGCCTAGCCTAATCCAGCCAAACTTTCCAGAAAAAAAAGCTCTCGCTGGTCTTTGATCCTGCCTGTGCTTCCTCAGGGAATATCAGTTTACCTTCAGCAAAGTTAGATGGGATTAAAATTCACCTTAAAAGGAGCGAGATGCACAGTGGGGTGGGGAAGCGACCACGAGCCATCCCTGCGAAGCCACACGCACTGACCAGGCACAGCCTGCACCGCAGGAAGGCTTCTGGGCACGCTCTGCCAGGGCAGCCAGACTTTGTGCCCACCCAAACCTCCTGGCTACTGGAGTACCCACCAATCCAGCACCGAAATCCATCATCAGATATTTGAAGCAGAGCCCCTCTGCCCCCAGGTCTGCCCCCAGGGCCCACCTCAATCTGCTGAAGTCCAGCCCAGACCCTCATGGCAAAACAGGAGACCTCTTGGCAATTCATTTGCTCAGCACTGGATATGGAGGTTTCTGCAAAAATCCCATCTCTCACCTTAACTTTAGGGAATCTCTCTCACACCAGCGACAGAGGAGTGAGGGCGAGGAGCATCCCTGGGGCTTGGAATCATAGAATCGTCCATTCTATGGCAATTCAGATCATTGAGTCGAACCACCAACCTAACACTGACAAAAACTGTCACTAAACCATGTCCCTCAGCACCACATCTAACCATCTTTTAAATACTGCCAGGGATGGTGACTCAGCCACTTCCCTGGGCAGTCCATTCCAACGCTTAATAACCCTTTCAGTGTAAAAATTTTTCCTAATATCCAATCTGAACCTCCCCTGATGCAGGTCGAGGCCATTTCCTCTTGTCCCATCACCTGTTCCTTGGGAGAAGAAACCAAACCCCCCTGGCTACACTCTCCTTTCAGGGAGTTGTAGAGAGAGAGAAGGTCTCCCCTCAGCTTCATTCCAGGATTGATGCTGAGGGGTGAAGCCAGCAGCCTCCTGGAGCAGATTATCCCCCACTGCTGCTAAAACCACTCTCACACGATGCCACAAGGCTTGGTTTCCACAAAAAGCTCGGCGCGGGCTGGGCTGGGGAAGGCAGCCCCCCCAGGCGACACGGCGTGTGCCTCCTCCCCTGAGGAGCCACATGAGCTGCAAAACCCCTCCGTGCCGGAGCACCTGGGTAGCTATAAACACTGCAAGTTGTCAGCAGGCCCCCTCCCAGCAAAGTGAGGGATTTGGCAGGGTGGGTGTGAAAGAGCGTGTCGCAGGCTGGGAGATTAACGGCTTCACCCAGGCTGAAGATTCAGGGGGAGGAAAAAAGCCTCTGAGTCATCAGGGCTTGGAAGTATAAGATGCTCCTCTATGCATTTGCAGATACAAATACTTGTGCAAATACAAGGGAAACCGCAGATATTATCCATCCAAAAAAAGATTGTCCAGGAAGTGGCTCCAGAGATTGTCATCTTGGCTACAGGGTAGTAAGAAAACATGGTTCCATGCCAACAGGACTGGTGGTCTCACTGTGTTGAGGTCAAGCAGGGGGAGTAAAAATGGAAGAACCGTTAAGGCAAAAACCAATAGTTATAATAAAACTTCTTCTCTAGACCGGGTCCTGCATGGTGTGGCTTTAAACCCCTCCTCTTCTTTCTGATCAGGATGAGCAGACACCATTGCCACAGACCTCGACAGGAACTGAAGGAGGAGCAACAAGCCCTGGCCCAGCTCCCCAGTTTGGCCAGTGCACACTGCTGCCTGCTTGCCACTGCCACCAGCCCGAGCAGCGGTCCCCGCTCTGACCATCCTGTCTTGTATCTCCTACAAGAGTCGGGTCACACACACCAGGTGATAACCAAGTTCCAGACAAGACCTCCAGGGACATCTCACTTGAGCCATCTGAGCCTTTGCAGCCCTGCAGGTAAGGTCTGTTGGCAGGGCTCAGGCTCTGGCTCTCCTCCTGACTTTGACATCCCCCTCACCATCCAGCATCCCCATGAGTCAGTGCCCACACGTGTTACGATGAAAACAATCCTTCATCCCTCTGGCAAGTGCCTTTGTGCTCTGGAGACAGAAGGTTTCGTGCTGTCACCACGCAAATATGCACATTTCTTGCTCTCTTGGATGCAGAGAGAATGTGAAGGGAGCATGAACCACTGAGGCTCAGAAATCAGAAGGTAAATCCAGGGTGCAACGTTGTGCTTGCAGGCATGAAGGTACCCATGGGCTTCCAGAGGTTTTGCTTAGCAGCACAGCAGTCCAGTCTGAATCTATCCTCTGCTCTCTGATCTTTCCACCCCCTCCTCTCCTCTTTGATTCTCCATTTTAATATGTTAAAGCATGAGTTTTACACCCCGATGTGCAGTCTGACCCACACCCATCCCTTGGTCCCTCCTCAGGTCCAGGGCTGGTGCGTTGCAGAACAAAACATCAGCTCCAGCTCTACTTTCCAGAGACAGAGGAGTAACAGGGCACTACAGAGAGGGAATCGGACTTCTCACCTCCCCAAACCTGGCTGGAGACAGGGGTTACCCAAAGCCACCGGCACAGGAAAGACTTTGGGGTGGTGAAACCATCCATAGCAAGGCTCAGGGCACCAAGCAGTGGTAGCAGCAAGGGACCTGCTAGGCAGATCCAGGCTCCATCTGGGACCTTGGCCAGCCAGGACAGCAGTCAGGGGACACTGCAGCCACCTCATCTTCCTCAAGGATGATGGCACAGGTACTTGGGTGCTTGGAGGGCATTGCAAGGGCAGGGAAGACCAGCAGCAGGCTGCAGTTCAGCCTTGCTGCTCAGCACATCATGGGGATAAGCTCACACACACGCAAAGATTTCTCCACCCAAAATGGGGCTCAAGTCCTGGTTTTATGGCCACAGCAGCAGGCCAGAAGGAAAGCAGGGATTTGCCTGTAGTTACACAAGAAGTTTGTGGAGAGGAAACGAGCCCAATTTTTCCAAGTCCTCAATTAGCCTCCCAATAACGGGATGCACAGCGCTTCCTCCGCAAGCTGCAGAGATGCTGGGAGACGGGAGGTGCCAGGTCTCTCTCTCCAAGGTCAGGGAAACGCCGGAGGAGATGAACGCCTCCCCCTGCTTTCCCACCTCTTCTCCCAGAGCATGGGGAGCTGTGGGCAGGGGGCTGCCCCACCACACCCCCAGGACCCCGCAAAGCCCCATCCTGAGTCACGGAGCGCTCCAGCCCCAGCACATTATATTGGGATGAATCACTCGCTGACCTCTGCCTTCCGCAGTGTTCGGTTTCTAATTTTATGGGCTGTATCAACGGGGTTATTGAATCCAGATGTCTGCAAAATGCAACTGCAGCACACAGAAACCCACAAGGAAAGGAGCTGGTGGCGAGGACCAGGGCACGTGGTTCATTTTTCATAAGCAAACCCTGGCTTAGGAGGGAGAGGAAGGCATCTCATCTCCCCTGGCTGCCCTGGGGCTCTGCAGCAGCAAGTGGGAGGCTGTGATCTCCCCAGGCGACTCACATTTCTCTCAATAACTGCTCCTCACACTCATTTTCTGAAAGCATCTTTCCCTCAAGGCAGCGGCTGCACAGTTGCATCAGGCTGGGACAAGTCCCACCTGGGGGAGCTTTAGGAGATGCTGCAGAAACGTGGGTCCTGTGCAGCCTTGGTGGGGACACTGGTGCTGCCATGGGAAGAGCATGGGGCTGGAGCAGAGCTTTGGCTTTCCCAAACTGACCTCTCCATCACAGATCAGTCATGGCACGAGCTGGCGGGTGGCAGCGACACCTGACAGCCGTCTGCGACGGGCATATGGTTTGCATAAAGCGCAGCTGGCTCTGAGACAACAGGAATGCATTTGTCCCGGCAAGGCAAGAAGAAAAAATAAAAGAAAAAGAATATCCAGACCTTGCTTAAACTTCAAATGGATCCTGCTGAGTGACCTGCCTGCAATGGGGCTGTCCCCCCACAATAGGTAACCCATGGCATTGCCTGTGCCACACAAGCGATTCCTGAGCATTGACACAACACAGGATCAGAGGCTCCAGGGAATAGAAAGGACTTTTTAAACTTCTTTTAAAAAAAGACCTTCCCACCCCTTCCCTTCTCTGCAGCTCTGATACGGCCAGTCAGACCTGACTCTCTCCTAGCTGGGGATTCCCAAGGCCCGAGTGTGGATGCACATCCCCCAAAGGGATACTGCCCAGTCCCCTCCATCACCGACTGCAGCAGTGCAGACCCCGATACTCAGGGAGAGAACGAGCGTGGTTGTGCACAGGACCCACGCTAACAGCGACAGACCCTGACACAAGTTACTGCACTTTCTGCTTTGCTCTGTTGTACAGTGACCCCAAACAAATCATTCGCAGACGGCGACATATCTCCACCTTTACAAGAAACACAGACGTCCAGGTGGGATACTTCTGGTGGGGGCTTGCTTCATGCTAATTATTAAAAAAAAAAAACCAACCCTACTTACTTCTTGCTAACCAAAAATAACAGCAAACCGTTGTCAGGAAATGAAAAATTTGGCCATCTCGTCCACACCATGGCCTCCAGTCCTCCTGAATAAGCCCCAAGAGAGCATCTGCAGAGAGGCCAGCACTGGTCCTCCACACCTCTGTATGGCTCACGAGAGGTGGAAGATACGCCTGTGCTTCATGCTGAGTTTCTCCCTGGCAATGCTGGGGTGTCAGTGGGGAATTTCTCTGAACCCCCCCTTCTCCTACTGCTGCAGATGCTGCCATGCCCCATGCAGCATGCTCAAACTGAGCAGAGACCTGGCTGGTAAAGGCCCTCTCTGCTCTCCCCTTTTCCCTGCAGCTTCCATGTCTCGCTGCTCGGGACAGATGGAAGTTGTGCAGAGAAGCAGAGATCCAGGAACACATGTGGGTTTTCTCATTTTCTACCTTGTCACCTTGGAAAAAGTGAAAAATAATATACAAAACAGAGGGAATTGGTAATAAAGAAGAAGTTGACCTTTGCACTGGTATCCCAGCTCACACGGCTGCGCCTACGCTGAGTCGCTCCTGCCCTTGGCTGCTCTTAGGGCTGCTCCTGCCTTGCCATAAGGCTCCCCTGTCTGTAACCCCAAAAGAAGCCTTTTAGGGCAGTCAGTAAATCCGGGCTGATATTTCTCTTGTGCACAAGCCATGCACACGCGCTTTGAGAAAGCTCAGAAGACCTGCAGGGGATGAGTTTAACGTACGGATGTCTCGGTGCCAAGTTTCAGCCTAATGGGAATCACAACAGCTGACTTACAACACCCCTCCTTTAAAGCCAGGGTTTACGGGGAAGGAATCTCTGCCAGAACCTGAAACTATAGCAACTGCTGCAATAAAATAGCATTTCAGTGTAAAGCTATTTTTACAGCATATTGCCACGTTCGTGGCATGGCAGTTTCCATAGTTTTTCAGATGTCTGCTGCCAGAAGATTTAGCTAGATTAGTTTCTTAGTAGTTAAAGAGGTAAGGATCATATTGGGTTGTCAAATACACCCCTTTCCCTGCAATGGGAAAAATTCTGTCTTAAGAGGTGACTCATCAGGTATTGAATTCATATAACACTTGATCTCGACTGGCTAAAAGGTTAAGATCGCCTCAGGGCCCAAACCTGGTCGCATTGAAGTCAATATGTCTTTTGCAATCGGCCTCGGTAAGGCAGCTACGAACCAACCCATGATCAGACTTGCCCGAAGCCTAGAAACCCATATTCATGATACTCACATTATAAGCAGCAAAGGGTTATGATCTGTAATAGATTAAGGTTTATCTCAGCTCAGCTGAAGTTGATGCAAATTTTGCCACTTGTTTGAATGGGGCCAGAACTCCAACCAAAGTTGTCGGACTCAATTTCTGGGTGGCACCATTTCTTCCTGTCCTTCCAGTCCGGTGTTTGCCTCTCACACAGCTCTGGTCTTTTCTGTTGTAGGAAAATTTATTTCAATATTAAGGAGGGTGGAAACAATGGTCCTTGGAGAAGTCAAGTTTTACCAGTATCTAAAATTAAGATTCTATCAGATAAATTGATCCTGCTTCACCACTGACAGCACAGGAGGAGAAAAATTTTTATAAATAAAATTCTATTTCAAAGAGATGCTGATATCAGATCCAATGCTACATTAAGCTACCGTTTAGAGAATTGTTCATTCTTGCTAACTCAATGCAAGTGATCCTGCCACCTCTATGAAAATGAAAGACTGACAGCTCTAATTTGAAACAGGCCTGTTCTGGCTGGTAACACCAAGACACCTCAATCAGGACCATATGTCAAGTCCCATGTGGAGGGGACATCTGTGGCTTTAGTGATTGGAGACCCATCTGATTTACCCCATTCTTGGGCCCAGTCTCTCTCTCTGCCAAGGTATCTTTTTAGTAATCCGCCCCTTCTTCCAAAAATTGGCTTTGATTTTTGTCATTTTATCAAAAGGTTTGGACTCCTACCGTGTTTTGCTGTTGCAGCCCAGGTCTCCCCAGCCCCATCTCCTCTCCCACCACCAACAGTCTCCACACACACCGCACTCTGTCTGACGGGAGATGTGCTCCATACCTACACCACCAAAATCCACAGCACCACCCAATGCCAAGGTGGCATAATCAGGGTTGAGGTTTTGCACAGACCTCGCAGTTGTTTCTCTTCAAAACCCATCTAAAGCCATGGCCCACGGTGGAGCTGTAGCTACTCCCATTTCCACTTCTGTTAGTACAACATGGGTGTAAAGTCAAATGAAATCAGAAGCGACCATCCACGGGAGATAAACTTGGTGCAAACTTTGTTTCCCAAGAAACATTACCAACGTTATGAGGCTTAAAGAGAGGGATGATCACACCAAGTACACACCATGTAAAACAAGAGGACTTTGGTGCCCTGCTTGGTTTGGAGGGGCTCATACCTGCAAACAAGCACACCTTGGGCAGCCTGAACTGAACAAACCTCGTCAACACCCTTCTTATGTGGAAAATCCATATCCTGCTCAGCCTCTTAAATAACCCCATGTCTCTTTGGGCAGTAGGGCTGGTGAGGGAGAGCTGCTCTTCTGCGCAGTGTTTACTGAGTGTTTTCTGCATGACCCGGTTACACCGCTTACACAAATAGCGAAACTCTGTGGGTATCTGGGTAGAGAATGACCCATGGTTACGAAGCATGTATTATTGGTATAAGCTGTGTAGGAAGGTATGTTCATCTCAGGTCTCTCAGCCAGACCATCCCAGCCCTCGCCTTGTTTACCCATGAAATGTGAGTGGGAACCATTATACACCCACTCAGGATGGGCAGGAACAGCAACACCAGGTGCGGAGCAATGGAGAAACAGGCGGGTCAACAGTCTGCCTCGCTCCCTTGGGTGATGGTTCCTCATCTGATAGCAGGAATTACAGTGAACAGCCCAAAGGGCAATGCCCAGCGTGGAAAAAATTTGAAGATCTCCAAAGCTGGTCCTTCTGCCCCACCAGAGCTGGTAGGTTTGGGGTGAGCTGGGAACCCACGTTGTAGTCAGACAATAATCCCAACAGCAACTGCACAGCTCATGGGCATCCATCACTGGAATTGCCTTTCCTCCCTCAGTTTTGCCATCACCCTCCCACTTCTCAGCATGAGCTGAAGATCAGACGCTCACCAACCACAGTCTCGTGACAGCAGCAAGGGTGGCAGCACCCTCAGCACGTTGGAGGATAGGAACAAAACCTGAAGGCACCCAGAATCAGAGGCACGTTTCCAAAATGTCAGCCTTAACCCAAGCGTTGATTTGTCACTATGTAAAATGAGGATAATAAAATTTACTTGCTGCCCAGGGGGGTATTTCAAGGCTTGATTAGGCAATCTTCGGAGATTGCTTCGAAGATGGAAAGTTTTATTGTGTTAAACTGGAACATGATGTATCCACTGATCTGAAAGCTCTCTACTCAAGGAGATTCAGTTCATTTGAAAACTGCATTCAGGCTTTACAAAATGACCTGCCTGTACATAAAGCTGCAAAGCGGATGTCTGGGTGCACATCCCCAGCTAGTACAAAAAAAACCTCTGCTCTGACTGTGATAAACCTGTCCTGATTTACAGCAAAAAAAATTTTACGTTACAAAATGGGCCCATTCCTCTAAAATACTTAATAAGACCAATGACCCAGGCATTGACCTATCTTAAAAGGGAGGAATCAGTATTTTCATTATTTAACAGATTTGGAAATGAAACAAGGAAAGCAGCAGTGAATTACTCAAATTCATGCTAAATATTGGGGAGGTTTTTACTGAAGTGTCCAGGGACACCAGCCACCTCAGCCATTACCCTTCCCCTTGAGCCCATCTCGTTGGCTAATGGCCCAGGCAACGCCTTGGGTCGGTCTTTAGCAGAGGGAGAGCAGAACACGACTGATGTTTACTCAGGGAATACAACTAGTTCTGAGGAAGCTGAAGGGGGAAGTACATTAACCACGCAGAAAAGATAACAAGTAACACCTTCAATGTTGACATGCAAATAATATTGCCATGCAAATAAGAAAAAGAGGCACAAAGATGTCCCTATGATTGCAAAGCAATACCTGTCACCTCCCTCACAGCCATCACCTGTGGTTTTCCAATGGACAACCTTTATGCATCTCGCTGTTGATCTGGTTTTTGCCTGATTTTTCCCCATTTTGCACAGCCAGGAGCCCCGTCCTAGCGTAGAGGCAATGGCTTATGGTAAAGCCCAGGGGCACCTCCATCCCCAACCCAGGAAAAGCCCTCACAGCCCAGGTCCCACAGCACAACCAAGACACAGCTAAATCCATACTGAGCCGAGAGCGCGGGGAGCCACGGAGCTGGGGAGGGAAACGTGTGCTGGCCCAAGCCCAGCCTGTCCCCCTCGGCCGTGGCTCCTTGCCCTTTGCTTTCTCTGCCATGAATTGCTTCACAG
>KZ506915.1:91809-102463 GCA_002844005.1 Limosa lapponica baueri | reverse complement strand
CAGGTGTGGGAGATCCTTATTTACCAAGCAGGTACTTCCCATTCAAATTCAATATTGTCAAGACAAGAAATTCCTGTGCACGCCAGCTGCAAAACTCCAGCTTCAGCAGGACTTCAGTGCTGGATATCAGGTACCAACACACCAGCAGTGTCTCTGGGGACTTTAGGAGTTTTGGACCAGAGCATCTCGGTCCTCCCTCAATCCCTTTGTAGGTGTAGCCAAGAGCAATTAAAGCAGAGAGAGTGGGTGAAGCGTGTGTAAATCAGGCTGAGTCACGGCCGATGGCCTGGGCGAGCCATAGGGATGCACAGCACCTTGTCGGGGCCCTCGCACCCCGGTGTATTTGACTGCCTGTCAGGACAGATGGGGACGAGATTATGCCAGAGGAGCCGCTGGCCGCGACTGACACAGCTTTGAAAGAAATGCAGATAAATCCACCGCACACAGCAGAGCCGAAGCTCTCGGTGCAGTGTTTGGATTGTTCAGCAGCCAAAGCAAATACGTTTGCTCTTCAGGTTATAGAAGGCTGTTAAACCAGCCGTGCAACCAACTCCTCCAAGCCAAAAATGATCTTCTTTCTCTATACTGGAGCCTAATACCTACAGTGACCCTGTTAAAGTTCACTGATTCTCCTGCTGCCCTCAAAGGATGCACATTATAAATAAAAGAGTGAATACTTTGAGCAACAACACACTCCAGATTTTTTATTTTTCTTTTTAATAGTTGGCCTTTTTCTACTTATGATTGAGCTCAGTGCTGTCCAAAACAGAGGGGAGAACAGCAAAGATTAAATCTCTGACATTGAAAAGAAGTCTGATATATTACTCCAGCAGAAGACAAGGGCTAGAATAAGGAGTAGAAGCGGTCTCTGAGTTTTATTTAGGGTATTGTCCTGCAAACACCTACTGGTCAGCAGTGCACTGGTTGCCTCAAGGAGTTCCTTTGGGACCTGGCCTCCTGAAGGCTGGTGGGACTAACAGGGTCTGCGCTGGCTTGCTTGAAAGTTGGTGGCAGAGAGCCACCCTGAGTTTGTGGCAGGAGTAAGGGAAGAGAAAGCCCTGGGTGTGCCTTGTACCTCTCTTTGCACAAGTAACAGGTCAGCTGCGGGTAACAGGGACCACAGGTCCAACGCTGCCCATGAATCTGATGCCAGGGATGCTCGACAGAGGTGGCACATGGCAGAGCACATCCTTGAGGTGGCAGCCTAGTAAAGGCACTTGCTCTGCACTGGCTGGCTTGATAACAAGAGAGACTTGAAGGAATATTAATTACAGAGTACCTATCTCATGAGGTTTTTTTAATCTCCAGTGTACTTTGTGACTAATGAGTCATGTTTAACTTGTAGCACCAACCTCTGCCCTAACTCCATCAGAACTAAATTGCTGCTTTTGTTGCACTGAGCCCAATCCAGTCCAGCGTGCCCTGGCCTAGGTGCCTAGGAAAATACGTCCCTGCTGCTTCTGTAAAGCAATTTGCACAAAACACATGAAGCAGCTCCAACAAACCCCACATCTACTGCTCCAGAACACCTTCTGTAGGAGGGAGTATTGTTTACATGGACAAACAGCTCTTATGCCGTTGCTGTTGCAATACCCCCTTATCTCATCACGATCTTCACTTCTGTCAGCAAACAAGTCCTAAACACCTCTTCACATCCACACAGCGTCCTGCTTGCTGCCACAACATCTTCTTACACAGCTCCTTGCGCAACAACCAGACAACCTGGATTACTCACTGGCACATGGTCTTCTCAAGATTCATTGCTTATCAGAAATCAAAGAAGGATTTTTATGTTTGTCAAGACAACAGCACCTAATGTTACACCAGGCAGGCTTATGTTTGTCAGGGTTAGAAAGCCTCCAACCTTCAAGCCATAAACCAACCTTTACGAGATTAAGGAAAATCTTTCCCCTAAGTGGTTCCTCAGCACTTGCTGCTGAGAGACATCTTTCCTCTTCCTTCAAAATATCCAGCCAGTCAACATAGAAGCGTGGTGACCGATGGTCATGGGACTGTGCACTGCCTTACTCAGAGGCTTGGGGGAGCCAACCATTTAAACACCACCAAAAAAAACCCGCCCAGAAAACAAAAAACCAAACAAAACCCACTTTCATTTATTTTCCCCTTCACTGGCAGCATAAACATACTGCCACCGCTCCACAACAGCACACTGTACACCCAAATTATTTCTGTGGTTGTTTATTTACTGAGATTATAGTCATGCCTCAAGGCCTCGTCTTTGATGTCTGAAGCTTTGTGGGCAAAGTTTTCTAGGGGAAAATAATGACTTCCAGTATTCCCCATCCAGCCCTGTGACTTGCCCAAGGTCACACAGCTGGGCAGTGGCAGAGTGGGGACGTCGCACTTCTGCATGGGGCAGTCTCAGGGCAACCTGCTGGCACCCCCTTTCCGATTCCAGTTGCACAGGCACTAAAGACCATGTCATCGGGGTGAAATCAATGATAAATTAGGCAGCTAAACCCTGCGTGGGATCTTGGCTCACATCCATTCAGAAAAAAAAAAGTTGGAAACACATCAGCTTCACCAGGAGTAAACCGTTTGCTCTACAGCTCCAAGAAAACACGTAAATGGGAAATCAAAAAATCTCACCGAGAAACTCTACAGTCAACCAGATGAAAGAGCAGAGGAACATTTGCACAGCGAAGGACAGAGCTACCTACAGTTACTGAGCTTATTTTCACACAGGAAGAATAGGATAGATTAACAGATACAGAAGACTGAATTTCTTCAGCAGGTACAAGAATCACAAAGTAGCAAAATACACCAAAACCTCTTATTACAGGTTAATGAACCCTCAGCTTAACAAGGCAGTAGGTCAGGAGACTATACACACAATTCCCCTACGGGAAGGCCAGATGCTGAAACAGGAGATGCCTTTGCAAGCTCAAGGGAGCCCCCAAAGGACTGAACAGAGCCCACGTCTCTCTGGCTTAACAAGGTCCAGAGACAAGGCACAGCAATTTATAGAAGAGCAACTTTGACACAAGCTGCAGGGCAAGGAGGGAGATTTCACACCAATTAGGAAATGCTGTGAAGAGGAGCCTAGGCAGAGGGAGTAGAGTTTCAAAAAGCCAGGCTATGCCAAGTCACTGATTGTATCTAATTGGAATATTTTAGGCAAATGAAAGCAGAAACGCTAGCAGGGATTTCGACATGTATAGCGAACGGGGAGAATATCGTATATTCCATCTGAAGGGGTAGCAAAGGAAAGACAGCCAAGAGCAGTTTTCCAAAGGGAGAGCCAGAGAAAATAATATAATAGACCCAGTTTTTGGCAGCAGAAGCCAGACTTTAAGGGTCTCAATACAGGCTGAGAGAATCTTTCACCTTTCCAAAGCTCCCAGTCCAATCTCCATTTAATGCTGTCTAAAACTCAGTGATCCAGCTGAATCCCCCATTACAAGGTGAAGACACCACATGATTTACCATGGAAAGATGCCAGCTTTGTTGTCAGAAGTCAAAAGCTGGGAAGACACAGGCTGTGCTCACGTTTAGGCTCACAGAGTTTCACATTGACATTTTCCCAGTTCCCGCTTGTTTGGGTGCGATCAAAAACCAGAAAAGTTTGGTCAACAGCTTACAGTTACGCCCGGTTTCTACTTAAAACCAAATGGCCTGCACCAAACTGATTCCAGATTTGGTCTGAGGACTTGCAGCCTTCAAGGCATCAGCCAGGGAAATCTGTATGAAATTCAGATTTGAGCCTGAGTCTGGCAATGGAAACATGGCTCACAGCTTTCAGCAAAGCATCGTTAGCCTCCTTCAGCCTCACTCCATCCTCATCCCAGTGCCTGTGCTGCTGGCAAACGCTGCCACAAGCCTGCTCCAGTGTGGATATGGACAGACTGCCCGGCACAGTTCAAAAGCTACCGTAGACCCACATACTGCAGATTTCTTTCTGCTGACTTCTCCTTGGCTTGTCCTTCAAGACAAGTGGGGAAGCAACTTGAGAGCAAGGATGACAGCAGAGGCCAGCTAGATCCCAGCAACTGCTGCACTGGCTGCCGGACTCTCACAAGGCAAATAAACCCCCAGGAGCATCACCTCTGCAAACACACAACGTTCACAAGCACAAAGGATATAGATGAAGCAAAGAATCTGGGAACAAAGAGTGGGCATTTTTCTGAAGCATCTTGGTGATGTAGGGAATGGAAATAAACAGCGTGTTACACTACTCAAAAGCTATGCTGGGTTTCTCCAAGGGCCATCCTAGATCCAGCTCAGTTTTATGATCTATTGCTTTTTAGGGCTCACAACTGCATTCCGGAAATAAGACCCTCGAACCCTCTGAAGATATACCAGCACGATGACTATTCTAAGATCAAGAGTAAGTTATTTAATACACAGCAGAAGCGTGTGAATTGAAGGGGCAGGATGAACTGCCTGCAAATAAACAAAATTATAATGTTCTATTTTGAGACACAAGTGTGAGCGGATTGCAGTGCTGGAGAAGACCCTGTCAGACCCTTGGATACAGCCCAGTTCAATGCAAGAAGTCAGAGCAAAGATGTCTAATAGTTTATATTTGGGGCACACAGAATGTGGAGACGGATCAAAAGTTTGCTTTTCCATTATCTAAAATCCCCAGGACAACGTCCCCATCTTCTTTACAGGAATTTGAAGAGCCACTGAGTGAGCTGCTGTGATTTCCTACTGACTCCATTGGCACAAGGTTAGGATTTTGGTGAAAGTGCCTTGGAGTGGCGCTAAAGTAATCTTCAGCTTCAGGGGCAAAGTAAACCAAAGGAATTTGGTTTCTCTAGGACTTGTCCCAGTAGGCTAAAGTTTTCTCAATATTTGCCTGCCCAGTAGCTGAAATTATGATTCTTTTCTCTTGTGCAAAGTCATAAAACAAAAGGTGACAGGCAACAGGTTGCACTCTGAGCTTCTGCAAGAAAACACATTTGATGCTCGCCCAAACATCAGACTTAAATAGCCTTTTTCTGCATTTCTCATTAGATTTGTTCAATCTTTGCACAACTGTAGAGTCCTGATACTTCATTCTTTTTTAAGAAAACATTGGGCTTTGTGTACAAATGGCTTGTTCCTGGAGGTATTCCCTCTGGTTTGTTAAGTTCGTTGTGGGTCTTGGGACCCCATAACGGGAGAGCAGACTCCCTTCTGCCAGAGAGTTAATAACCAGCACAGAAAGCAGAGTTGCTGCTGACAGACATTGTTTCTATAACCTACAGACAGAGAGGGCAGAGGGGACAGGGGAGATCAATAGACCTGGAGTGTGTGTATAAGTCAGCGTGTCTCTGATCAGGTTTCCTCCAGGGGCTGGATCTCCAATTTTTTTCCTTACCAGAAAAAAAAAGTCTCCCAGCCTGAAAAAGTAAGTTAGGACACAGATCTCTAGCCGTAACAGAAAAAAAAGAAAAAGCATATTCTTCTCCCATTTACACTGGTGTGACACCAAGTGATTGGTTTACAGTGCTGTGACTGCAAGTACAGATTATCTTATCATTTTACATGTTTTCGTGTAGATTAATGAAGCTTTCATGCTCAGAGCATTTTGGTCAACACTTAGCATTCACATCCCATGTTTAAGTGCTTGTTAAAGCATTTGTAAAACGATGAGTAGGGTTGTTATTTTTACAGCCAGGATTCCTAAGAAAATGAGTCATACGCAGCAGCACTGCCTATTTCTTTGTTCCTTCCTCCCCACCACTCCTCCCTTGAAGCTATTGAACCTCATGGCCCATTTCAACCACATTTGATGAAGGAATAGACCTCAGAAGGATATTTGGACCCTACCAGTTCTGTAGTTTCCAGAACCTCTCCAACACCCCAAATTGCAGCAAGATGCCCTCAACACTCACCAGACCTCAGAGAGCCAAGCTGGCATCCTCCTGGCTGCATTGCTCCAGCTGTGAACTGTGTCTTAACACATTTCCATACCTACATACGGGTACTAAAGAAAACCTAGGAACCACCAAATCCAGTTTATGCCACAGTTTGTCCAAGGCCGCCTCCTGCCTCTGAAGCAGACCCAGCTGCTTTTCTTGCACAGACTGGAGCAAGAACACCGTAACACATGCTTTTTGATGTAACACCTTCAACTATTTCATGCTTATATCCCTTGCCACTTTCAGCCTATCCCCAAAAGCGTGCTTCTAAGACTCCTGCTCACATCTTTTCCTGAATCTTACCATTAACTTTTGGTCCCCAGCATGTTTTGCACATCAGCGAGCACTGCTTGTCTCACAGGTGGGCTGGTCCCCATCTCCTGCCCTTATCTCCCCGGCGGCCGCAGGGCTCAGCCATCGCAGCACTGCTTGACAGAGTGTCAGGATCTGTGCACTGTAAAGGGCTCTTCTTCACCAGCAAAACGCTGTTATTCATGCAAGGCTTAAACACTGGACATGCAGATGCCAGCCACAGACCCTCAGACCTGACATTTAACATCCCAAAGCCATTTATCACTCACCGCCCTTATCCTGGTTTAAAATCCCCAAAGTCACAAGGCAAACAACTTAGTGGTTCATTTTTCTGTGCTTTTGTACATTTCTGACTGCCTTTCTCCTTCCGTCTATTCAACTGCTTCAATTAGCTTCCCCAGCGATCCCAATCTCTGCCGCTCTCCTCAGTGCCACCATTGTGTACCCACAATACCTCTGGGTCTGCCCCATCCAAGCATGTCCATACTAGTTTCCCCATCAATTCCTCCACAATTTAGCAGTGCCATCTGATTCACAGCTTTTATACATTCCCCGATAGCGGAGACCCCGGTGAGCTGCTCCGGCTGCCTTAGCATTTTAAACAGCTTTACCCTGAACTGGTCAGCTGAAAAGCGCTTATTTCTACAGAAAAGGAGATGACATCAGCTGATGTGGGATAACCATGACAACCTCCCCAGATCAGCAGGGCCACATGCTATTTGAATAAGTAAGTTTAACTCCCAACAACTTTCTAGGCAGGACCTCCAGTTTTAATTGGCAGACTGAGTGCACGTACAACTCTGCAGGCATTTTACCTGAGCTGCCACCAGCATTTTTATGCATTAAAGACTCCTAAGATCTGGAGAAGGTAGTAGTATCGGTAAGAGGAAATCTTTCGAAAACAGCATTTTGCATTCCTACCTGACACAGAGCTGACATGCAGATAAAGAGGATATTAGCCCCAGAACCCTTCTTCAATCTGTTTTCCAGCAGACTTGCACCAGCATCGAGCAATTGACAGTTTTGCCTAAGAAATGCTCTTTGGGATTTGACAGATGACAAGACTTCATGAATTGGGCTCATTGCCTTTAATTATCTGCTAAGAAAACAGAGAACTAAAAGTATTTCAAAAGCTTGGATTTAGATCCAAAACCACAACAAATCCATCTTCTAAATGCCAACTTCCTACAGGAAGGGCTCCATACCTGATTGGTTTTTTCTTGCTAAAAATGTTTCCACCCCACTTTGAAATAGGCTGGTGTGCAGAATCAAGAGGTAATGTGCTGGATCCAGAGAGGTTAATTCTCCACTACCACGGTTTGGAAGCGGGGGGCATTCTGGAAGGCCCCACACTTATTTTCTACACTATTGCTTTCCAACATATAAACTCTTTATTAAAATAAATTAGTGTAGGAGGATTAGCCTTCTGGGTCCAGAATCTCTTACTCCCCAATTCTTCATAATGGTGTATTTATGAAACACATGTGTCCCATTTTTGGGCAATTTAAAGTTTGCCTAGTACATAAATGCTTCATTAAAACAGCTGCTCACAATCTGTTAGTATAAATATTTTTCCACCCCTTTCTGATCATCATGAAAGGAGGCCAAGGCCAGAGCCGTGGATCCAAACAGCCTGCGCGTTGGAGGTGTTCACGATTTACATTCCCATGCATACTTCGGGGCTTGAGCCTACTACCCATAGCTCCCTTCCAGGCTTTGGGAAAGGCTATTTTGCACCACTTGGATCCTTCCAGATGGAGAAAGCTCCCAGAGATGAGGGCAAAAGAGAATCCAGCTGAATTTGCAGGAGCCCTCCTGAGCATTTCTGTGCAGCAGGACTTCACTGGGTGCAGTTACAGGGACACTTCAGTCCAGCTTTGACATGTCCACTGCCGAAAAGGAACGGTCCCTTCCCCAACACATGCCCCTGCCCATCTGCTCCTCTCCAGCCCTTGTACCAGCCCTACAGAAGACTTGATCAGGATCTGATTGAGCTGGGAAAAAAAAATTCCCCCCATTTTCTCAAGTATTCTTACAAGTTAAAAAAAAATGGATCTGAGCAGACAAAAAAAAAAAATAACAAACCCAAACATGAAGGATGCAGCCCAGATTGTGCAGCTCCAACCCTAATAAACACTCCCAGCCTGAAACCAGCAGGTCGAATGCGGCACACACACAATGAACATCTCATCACCTATAAACGACATCCTAATTTGAGACGAGCAGGCCCCAAGGGGTCTAGCCCGGAGCAGGGAAGTCTCCTCCTCCTAACACGTCCCTGCCAGCATTGAACAAAGACTTGTTCACTGGCCCAAAAGATTTGTTTGACTTGGAAAAATTAATCATGCCCAGAAAGCCAGTCTCCTTGAGATCAGAAGGCTCAATTCCACCTTTCATTAAACCCCTGCCCTTCTGGAATAACTGCAACCAAGTCAGCAGGGTCACATCTGATTCATACTGCGACTAGGGATGAAACCTGAACCGCGGGCTCAGATCATTAATCCTGTTATCTGGCTGCCTCCCTGCATCAATCCAGAGAGGAGGAAGCCTCTTTATCGCAGTTCTATGCCTCACGATGAAATAATTCAACTGGATTAAATCAGCTCTTTGGGTACATCAATCATGCTATTGTCCCCAGAGCAGGAAGTTTCCTCCTCAGCCTTTAGCCACCTCTGCCCTGACCCATATTCCAAGGACTTCCCTGCACATTTCACTCATGCCTGTATTTTGCATTTACTTACATGAGGAGTTGTGTCCTATGAGCAACAGCAATAGAAAAGCTGATAAACAATAAAGACAATAACTCGTAAAGTCATATAGAGCCTAAGAGATGCAGACAGTGATGCCTGGTGAGATTTTCAATAGAAGCACCTTAGAACTTGCTAAAAATTTCTCCAAGTAGAGGACCTTGCAGCTTTGAAGCTACCACTGAGCACCTGCCTGAGCTGAAGTCTCACCCAGGTACCCACATCTTCACAAAGCATTGATTCTCAGTAACTCTGTAAGACTGAGGCAGCATCAGAGCAGGGCACCGGGCAGATATACTGTACCTATATACACATCTACACGGAAGAGCTGAGAAACCATGGGTGTGCAAGAGGCAGAGGGGACAACAGCAACTGTAGCCCTTTGCTAAAATCTCTGAAAACCTTGGGTTCTCCAGAGGAGAAGCTTTTTCCTCTTAAAACTGTTTCTTGCCACAGAGGTGAGAGCAAAACCCACATCCTACTTTTTCACTCAGTTGATAAACTATGAGAGAAGGCAAAAAAGACAACAGATTAACATTTTTTCCTCCAACTTTTAACTTGTGGGGATGCTGCAAGGCTCACAGGATGAGTTTTGGGGTATCAACGGTGCTGCTTGTTCCACAGTGCAGTTAGAGGTGAGGAAAAAGCATGGGAGCAGAATTTCCCCTGGGATCCTCGCATCCAAAAATGCTTGCGTTCTCTGAACAGGAAATATCTCCTCCTTCACAAAATTACTCCAGAGCTACCAAGGAGCCCCCTCAGCTCCTCACTAACCCCCATCTGAACTCACGTCAGGGAATTAATTGCTCCTGTTTAGCAGAGACAGGGGGCAAAGGAACTCTGGGGGAGGAAAGCAAAAGTGATCAGAAAGGATCAGTCGTTGGGCTATGTGGGATTTGGGATCTGGACATGTGAACTTTACAGCAACAAAACAGGCTTTCCATAGCATTATTTACTCTCCTGATACAGAGATAAACCATCACTTCCTTGCATTACCCTCTTCCAAATGAGAGCGGTGAGAAACATGACAAAAAAGCATTCCCATTTAAATTCATGCTCTTTCCCCCCCTCCCTCTCACAAACACACATTTGCTTTGAGCCTCAGGTTAACAAAAACCACAAAACCCCACTTAGCCAAAACCACAACATTTTCCTTGATTTGGGGTCAAAACTGACAAGTTCTGCCTGTTTTCCTCCTGCAACCATCAATCTTCTCAGGTTCACTCTCAGAGCACCTCAGTTTTACTGAAAAGTTCACAGACCTGGCACAAGTTTGGGATTTATTATTAAACCTGCCAGATTTCAGGTTTGATTTATGACTCTTTCATACAGCCACGTTATCGAGTAGAGACAGGCCCTGCAGTGCATGCTGTGAGGCATTCATAAAGCTATAAACTTTGAAGCCAAAGGGGACCACTTAGATCTGGTCTGACCCCCCGTATAAATGCAGAGCAGCCTCCCCTCCAGCCACCCGCCAGGAACAGGGCCATACCTTTTAACAACACTGTTATATTTTCTGTTTCTGCCCCTCTCTGTGGTTTCTAGGGACTGCTTGCAGCAGAAAGGACCCTGTGGAGCAAAGCAAGAAGGGAGGGAGCTCTCACCGTGCCCTCAGTTCTCATGTGGCTCAGCAGCTTTCTGCAGCGATGCTGAACACGGCGAGAACACAGGAAGGTGAAGCTGTTCCTCTGATCAGGCTGTGAGTTACAGACTTTCTCCCCCAGA
>KZ506915.1:69003-90895 GCA_002844005.1 Limosa lapponica baueri | reverse complement strand
CCCTCCTCTTGCAGCCCCCCAAAGCCTCCCCACACACAGAATCACCCTAAAGCTGATTCCCCCAGACCAGTAGTTCAGATGGAGCTCTTCAAGGCAGGTTGAGAAGGAGCTGTGACACATTGGGATGGGTTGAGCCCCACAAGCCACTGGCACTGGCTGCTCCGCAGTAGAGGGGACCCAGCACTGCTACTGCCCCATGGGGCTGGATGCTGGTGAGCATCGCTGGGGTCTTCAGGAGACCTGAACTAGCAAGCGCTTTGTTTTCTCCCTAGGTTTTCACCAACAGAATTCCCTGCAAGGCTCAGGGTCTCTGTGAATAAGCAGAGCTGTGACCAGCCACAATTCACCAATGCACCCACTACCCTAAACACAACCGGGACCTCAAAACTCCTTTGTCCTTTGCACATCCTCCCAGAGAGACCTGGTCTGCCATTGGACATTATTTGAAACATCACAGCAACAGCATTTACTTATCACCTACTGGCACCAGCACAGTCCTAAAGACCAGGAACTGCTGGAGCAAGGGGTGCCCAAAGGCTCCCAGCCAGCTGTGCTGGATGCTGCAGAGGAAAACAGAAAAAAATAAAAATAAAACTCCCCTTAGGATTCACGTCAGTACAACCCAGAGCGGAAACAAAAATTGGGACCAACTGACATTAACCCAGAAGACAAACCTCCATTTCTGTGAGCTTCCAGAGGTCTCGGAGAGATTACAGCAAGTGTGGAGAGGAAATAGTAAAGAGCACACACAGGAAACCCTGACGTTTTGTCGCTAAGCCATATGTCCAGCACAAAACAGTTAATACTTTCTTCTTGGATTTGCAAGGTGACATTTATATTATTTTTAAATATTTTATACAATAAATATAATTTACTTATTTTACATTTTAAACTCCAAAGATGTCAAAGGCAATCTGCAGAGACGAAGGGCAATCTGCTGCCAAGGTTTCAGGAGCGGTCCCAGGGGCCCCATTTGCAGTTATAACAACACATTTTATCTTCTGCGCAGGCAGGAAGGGGGGGTGCAGCAAGACAGAGAGACGGAAGTGAGTGCTGGCAGTGAATCAGATGATGTATATTAGGGAGATAATAAGCAGAGATTACACGCTTGGCAACTGCTTTGCTTTGCTGTGCCCCTGGTTTATAAAGCTCAGGTTCCCCCGCCGGGATGACACGCTGTCCCATAAGGCCTCAGGTAGTTTAGTCTAAAAGCACATCCCGCCAGGAAGACCTGGTGCGGCCAAGCCGCCTCGTGCTCTCCCCCTTTCAGTTTCGGCGAAACTCTGGTCTTCAGCAGAAGTTCAGCGCAAGGCCGGCGAAGCACTTCAGTCCCAGCCCTTCACAGCTTCCGAGGACTCCGAGTGCTGCACATCCGGCACTCCAAGTGGGTGGTATGCCCGACTGCCAAGTTTTCATGTTGAATAGTATACCATTCCGCTACTACCTTTTTTCTTTTTTTTTTCCCTTCTTTAATTTTTTCTGGTTTTTCCCAAGGCAAACAGCTGCATGGCGAACACCCTCACGAGCCACCGTCTCACACCAGAGAGCTCCCAGCCGTGGCAGCAGCCCGCTCAGGTAGCAGTGTTGCATGTCACACAGCGCAAACTGTTCATTTTGGACAGGGGCTCAGCTAACCCCACACCCTCACTTTAAAATGCCTGGAAGCCCGGCAGAGCACTGTTTCCGATTCAAAGCTGCTGACACTAAGAAATTCTTGACTTGACAGCGTTGCTTAATGGCAAAGCAAAAATATGACCCATTCAAAGCTTTTTCCTTGCTCACTTGAAGACAAGATGGCCAAAGCTTTCTAAGTTACCCAAGTGAGCCCCGAGTGTTGCATTTCATTTCTTAGTACAGTGAGTCTCAGCCATGGCTCCCTCCAAAACTTCAAAAGCTTCAAAGGAACAGCACTTGACTCTAAAAATGTTTGCTGCCTTACCACAGTGACTCACCATTTTTATTCCAGTAAATGGTCACAAACTTCTGTTTGTTTTTGCAGACACTCTTTGTCGTCTCACAAACATCACTCTGCCCTTTTGCTTTGGCACTTAGAGGTTTTCTTGCAGCACCCCACAGTGCCACGTCCTTCCCAGGTAGCAGCTAAACTCGACAGTGGTAACAGAGCTGCGGTAAGTGTGGGACCAAGGAAAATATTGTCCCTCCTCTACTGTGAGGTTTGTCCACCTGGTTGCCTGCACTAGAATCTTAATTAAAGTCAGGTACAGCTGCAGGAGAAAACCAATGAATCAGCAGCCCCCTTACACCACCAAACAACTCAAAGCACAGAGCAACACATGTAGGAGGAAAAACTCAAAACAATCATTTTTAGTAATGATTTTTCAGGTGGTGTGACCTTGACTGCCCAAAAGAGGAAAGTAATCAACATCTCCAGCAACCAAAGCTGGGTCCCTCTAATATATATGCTAAAGCTTCAATTAGAGATGCCAAAACCAGGAGGTGAATTTCTTCCGCCAACATTGGGAGGAAATATAATTAGATGACTGGAAGAGGCACTTTTGGGCCTAAATTTGGTAAAACCATGAAAATGCTCAAGTATTCACTTCAGCATGTGCTGAAACACTTTGTTCAGCAGTTCCAATTTAAACAGATACTGGGATAACGCTATTTATATATTAAAATCTTTCAGCTATTACTCATTTCTTTTTAGCTGTCTAGCTGCATGGCTTAATGAATGAATTTTGTCCCAAATACGTCCACATTCTCATCTGTTCTGTGCATTAATTCTCAAAAGGAGCTTCAGTAGAGGATTTCTTATCTATGCATTCATCAGTTCAAACTCCCTTGTGAGGTCATTTCCGAAGTTTTTAATAAAAAGAGACTTTTGATTCTTGGGGTCATGTTGCAAATTATATCTTCACTAATCTAGCAGAGGTCAAAAAAGAAGTTGGAGTCAAAGAGCATCTCTGGCTCCTCAGCACACGTGTGTCTTGAGGCTTTTAAAAATATACAGTCCTGCTGTTATAAATAGAGCATTCTTCTCTAAAGTCAAAAGCTTTCAAAGTCCAGGAAAACATTCCCGTATTTCTTTTTATAATTACTATATGTTTTTTTGCCTCAGAGTAAGGGTGCACTAAACAGAGACAAGAATGGCTTTTGGGGGCAGCATTTCACCCTGGCTATTTTTACATTGTCAGAGGGTTAGCGTGAACATCGGTGTCATTTCCTTTGTCAGACACTTCAACAGCACACCACCAAAAACAGCAGCCAGCTATTTACTCAAGAAAAGAATAAAAGCATGAAAGTCAAAAGAGAGAAAATCAACAGGTTTCCACTGAACCCTTTTCAAGGACGTGAGCACAGGAAGGCATCCTGGTAGGGCAAATTCCCTGCTTGAGTCTGCAATCAGTTCTCTTACACTAAAAGGTGCTCAGATACACCTGAAACAGCAATTGTCCTACAGAAACAAGTCTCTTCCACATCCACAGGCACAACCAGGCTGAGCACACAAAAGCAAAAGAGCAGCTTGGATTATGGAAAAGTCCTCTTCAGAAGTATGCTTATTTTCTCACACCCCTACACAGTAAACACATACTTTAAGGTAAACTTCTGCTCAAGTTGTCCCTCATAGAACAGGAAGTTTCACTGATTTTAGCAGGATATAAGCATTTTTCCAAGGGCTTTGCTGAATCAGGGTGCTAGCTTGCAAGTTTGAGTCCACTTTCTGGAACATGCACCCCAACAGGACCATACTCCTACTGCAAGGCCTTGTTTGCTATCAATCTGAAAATACTCATGCAAGCCAGCAGCAGCCCATCCTCACCAGGTGTTACACAGCTCATGTGAGTGTTAAGTAATAATATCTACTGAGTAACTACACAAAGACAACAAGCCAGACACCATGTGGAAAGAAAACCGAGAGGTCAATCAATAGTTGAGGTGTGAGAAGACTAAGGGATCCTTGAAAAGGTATTTCTTCACGTAACCAGCATTTATTCATTATTTTCCTGGTTCTCCAGGTGCAACAGTCCCACTTCCATCTCCAATACTGGGTGATTTCCTTGGGAATGAATGAGGAGAGCAACCTCAGTCAGCTCTCTAACTGGCCTCACCCTGGAGTGATCTCATACAGCAACTCATGCCTCTGCATCCAGAATCTCTCCTTTCTCATCAGTTGAAACTTTGCATGGAGACAAAGCCTGTGAATATGTTCCCCAAGTTCTGCTTGGAGGGCTGTAGAATAAACAGGACAATGCATTTGCATGGTACACAAATCCAGGTTAATACAGAAGATTTAATACATCCACAAGTCGTGACATCTGCAAACAGAACCTGCAGTGTCCAGAAATCGTTCTAGCTCCTACTCTTGAACAGTCAAGATACAAAGCCTGGATTGTTTTCAAACATACCAGTTCATAGTGGTCTATCATGGGGTTTGGCCATTATATTTTGTCTTTGGGTTCAACCTAAAATAAGGAAATACTAATCAGATAGAAGAGGCCATCTCCTTTTATCTTACTGTCACTTCTGTGTCAGGCTAAGCTTGGCAACCACTGATAGAGAGGTGGTGAGATCTCTGAAATAAGTAAAGCACATCCACTCATCCAAAAGGGCAGTAACAGAACATCATAGGTTTACCGAGGGCACGTTACGGTGCTGACCTACTGGTTAACTTGGGGTTTGTAAAAGTCTCTTTTGGAACAGCACAGGGAAGGTTTAAATGCTTTTAGGACCTCAGATTTTGAGGAGCTGCTCTACAACGTGATAATGTACACGCTTTCTCCAAGCTCTTCTGTTCCTGTATTGATGCCAGGAGATTAAAAGGGTGTTGAGTGGTGCTGAGCCTCTTGAGGGGTCATTAATGTCACGTGCGGTACTAGAGTTATTTTCACTGGCTCAGACCATGCCTGACGAGCAGGCAGGGGTCAGAGGAAGTTGCTGTGGTCATAGAAACACATCCCTCAGGGTCTATCTTTCTCTCCTTTCTCCACGAGACCTTGGGGCTCTCAGCTGAGCCCAAAGCCATTTTTCCAAAGCCCTGAGCAATGTCTCCTCCCAGTTGTACTGCCCACCATCACAACTGCTTTGGAACAGCAGTAGCAGTGCAGGGATTGCATTTGGGGAGCTATCCTAGCAGAGCCCTTGGCAATAAGCTCCACGTGTGAATTTTACCAGTCCCAAGACTAGTGTTCGTTATTCATAAACACACCACCTCCTTTTCACATGCTCAGACAACTTCCCCCTGAAAGTGCTCTCAGCTTTACACAACCCCAGCAGCTCAGTTGTTCCACAAAAGTTAACACCCAAGGGCAATATGAATCTAACGACGTGTGCAATAGGCAAATGTGGAAGCAAGGTGCTTTTCCCTACCCTCCTCCTGCACCCGTTCTGCCCTGGCTGGTGCCTCCCGTGTTAAGCTAACTCAGCTGGCAAGGAGAATGGCTCCTAGGCTTAGAGACAGTCCCTGTGTTGGAAACAGCGGGATCCATCCCCGCCATTACTTTTGCCAGGGGTAACTTCAGTGAAGTCTTCCCAAATTACATTCGCGCAGGAGAGAGGTGAGGTGGCACCTGCCTGTTGAGAACCTCAGGAAGCAGAAACCAGTGAGTCATACCCTGAGGGACAGTGGGGTCCGCTCCCCCACAAACTTGATAGTCTTGACTCTTTCCAAGCTTCATTTTCCTTCCCTGCTGAGCACTGACAGCACCCATGTCACACTGTGGCACCCTGCTCACAAGGATGGGTGGTACTGTGGCAGGGGTTGGATAAAAGCTATTTATTAGCTAATCTCTCTTTGAGAGTTCACCTTCATGCATCTAGAGTGTTTTCTTTACCAAATACTTCCCAAACCTCACAGTCTGTCCCTGGCATTTTATCTCCTTTTCTGCATGAGTGAGGCAGATGCAGAAGAAGAAAGTCAACCTTTTCCCCCCTTTCTGAGCACTGAGTCCGACAGGAGATCAAAGCACACAGTAATTTAGCCCATGAAATAATAAAAGTCAATGAGAACAATGTGCTGCTGACGGAGGAGTTGTGCCATGCCACAGCAGGGAAGGAGGGCCCAGGCGAGCTGAGAGCGATTCACCGGAGCTGAAGAGACGAGACATAGAGCAGGGGAAGAGGGAATTCATTTGTTTTAAGAAAGTTCTTATTTTTAAAGAAGGCCCATGGATTAAACCACAAAACCAACAATATGAATATTTATGAGCCAAACTCAGCAATCCCATACCCAAGAAACTTTCCCAGTGGCTTTAATAGGTACTTTGCCTTCCCTTAGGTAAGCAGCCCCTCACCACCATGTCATTCTGCACTGTTGAGTGTGATTGCCTTCTCCACTGCATGGACACTTGGCCTTGCATTTGGAGCTGCTTCACCATTTTGTGTATCGGTTCCCCTTTCTGAGCTTCCCTCAGACAGGGCTTACATAGGTGGAAAAGCCTTTTGGAATCTCCAAATGGAGAGCAAGAGGAAAACAGAGTGTGGATTGTGGAAGGCGGTGGCTCCCAGTTGATGGTCCTTCCTCTGCTTCACCCTCCTGTTTGCTTAGAAAAACCATGGGTCATTCCAGACTGGGAATAGTTGGCCATCACCCGAAAGCCAACTGAGTGAGAACACTTACATGAACCCAAACTCCTCCCAACATCAAATAGGAAAGAAAAAAATTGCAGGACAGAGACAAAAATAACTTCCCACTTAGCAAAGATAACAGCCCAGTCCCCACCTCCAGCAAAGGGCATCCTCTCAGCTGCACATGCTTAATTCCACATGAATTTCTCATCTCACAAAGGAGGGGAGGAAATTACAGGTCCACAGCCACCAGCCAAAGCAAAGGGCTAATGGGTTAATGAGCTGCCTCCAATACATCACACAGAAAGGAAGCAAAGTTTTTCTTGGCCCACTGTGAATCCAGGGAGATTTGCTGAGCCAGAGAAAGCCCTTCTGTATTCACCTTCCTCCTGCAGCTTCTGCTACCGTCATGCCAAGCGTGTGGGGAATGGAGCAAGTGAGCAGCAACACTGGAATGACAACCCTTGGCCAAAGGATGATAATTATATTAAGTTCTCATCAGCACACTTTCCTCATGGTCACAGGAACAGCTGGGGCATTCAGAAAGCCAAGGCCACTCCAATAGCCATCCCATTTGGCCAAAGCAAGTGGGGGCCTGGTGTGACAGTTCACGGTGCCACAAAGGCTAACCAGTGGGCTGAAAGACCCCAGAGAGCCAACACATAACCAGTTCACTTGCTCCATGGAGGAACCCAGCCCCGCTTCTGTTGGTCTGACAGAAGGTTGGAAGCAGAAACACCCAAGAAAAACAAACTCCAAGTTTGCATCTGACCTTATGATTTGGACAAAGTTCAATCCGTCTCCTGTCTCTCCCTCACAGGAGGAACACAAGGTCCTCTAAACAGCTTCAGAGGCTCCATCACCACTCCCGGCAACCACACCATGATCAGGGTTTGGTTCCTGGCATCTGCTGAGGCCTCTGGTCTTGGATTCAGCAGATGAAGCAACCAGCCCAAAGCTGAACCAGCCAAACTCAAGCCAACCCTTTACTGAGGTTTGAAAACATCAAGCTAACATTTTCTTGCCATGCTTTATTTTAGCATTTTTGCACATCTCTGCACTTTATTGGCTTTGGCATCTACCTGAAGCCATAATAACACAAGAGAAGCTAATCTCTTCATCCCTCCACTCTGGCAGAACCAAGGAGCAGTGAAAACCTCATGCAAGTTGCTTCTCATTTTGTGAAGTTTCCAGATCTCAGTCCAGACCAAGAGCTTCTAATGAGTTTGGATAAACTCCGGATAATCCTCTAAACTTTCAAGTGCCTCAGGAAAACAGAGTCCAATATAGTACCTGGGACCTTGAAAGATGCCTCAGAGTTGGGTGCTCCTGGAACAGGACAAGGATTAGAGATGTGATACCTTTGCATCCCCATGACTGCACCCTAGCCTTTCATTAAAGTTAAAATTAAGAAAAAAGAAAAAAGAACACACACACGCTTTGTTACTAAACTGATGGGAAAGAGACGTAACCCAAATTCTATCATGATATACCAGCCTAAACCTGCAGGGGAGTTCACCGAGGCACACCAGAAGAGTCAAAACAGATTTATCAAGCAGGTTTAAAGAAGGGAAAGGATGAATGACAGCTCCTTTCTTGAAAGGGAAAGAAAAGAAACATTAACTCCTGGTGTCAAAATGCTGTAAAACTGGCTTTTGACTCAGCACGGCATAATGGTGTTTGTAAATGGGGTAATTGGTTTGTGTGAGGTCATGAAATTAAGCATGCCTACACTTGTCCATCCCCTGGAGCACTGTCAGCTGCAAGAGAACATGATGCATGTACAGCACAGGTGAAGGTAAAAAGATTCATGTTTCATGAAACTCGTTAATCAAGGCCAAAATATATTTAGCCCTTCACATGCTTATATTTATTCATAACTGATAGCTTGAAATTTCTATACAGTTGTAGGGGGACATCACGCCCATCAGTTCCATCTTATTTCTTCAGAAGTATAGAGCTCAGCAAGCACATATAGTTCCCTCCCGCTTTGCAGCTATGTTTCCTGGTTAGAGGCACTTAACAGACCCAAACACCATCAGAGAGCAATAGTGTACTGGAAATAAGAGACAGGCAGATGTTGGAAGGGTGGCAAAGGATGGAGCATGAAGCACGCAATGTGGTTCAAACATTTAGACACTGGGAGAACTGCTGGAATCCCTTCTGTTTATGTTTCCAGACATCTCCATCAAGCAGGGGGCAATTAAACACTACAGCAATTGGGTGATAGAATGATTTATTTCTAAAGCACCCTCACAGCCTGAGGCTTTGGGAAGCACATGGAGACATGAGCCTTACTCCGAGGAGGAGAAAGAAGAGTGCTACACGGAACACCAGCTGAGGGCAGGCAGAGGTGCAGGAAGGAGGAGCGAGCAGCAGGCGGGCACCGAAAGGTGACGTAGATCTGTGTTTCAGTCAGCTCAGGCTCTTTAATCTTTGCAGGGGTTGTTTAAGAGTTCAGGGAGAGATGGGAGTGGTGCCAAAAACCTTTTTAAAAAAAGATTAAAAATTACATATTCCAATACAGAGAGGGAATCCCAGAGAATGTGACCGCTGATGAGTAGACAAAAATGAAAGGGCCAAACCAAGATGGAAGAACTTGCCCAGGGTCACCATGGCAGGTCTGGGCTAGAGGCGAGAGGGGGTTTTTCCAAACTTCTGTCCACTAAACAGCTGCACTTCCCAAAAAGTGACTGTTCCCTGGCTTTTGAGAGAGAGGAGACCAAGGGGAAACACGGTAACAGTGCTCAAGCAAAAAAAAGCTGTGACAAGAGACTAAGGGGTTATTCCAAAAGACACAAGTGGAGGCAAGGGCTGCTGCAAGGGAGATTAAGGATGGACCTTAAGAAGGCATTTCTACCACCAGGATTTTGAGGCTTGGAAGTCTGAGAACATGAATGACAAGAGATCTTCTGGCTCCAGGAGCAGCTAACTGGTCCCTGGATGTCTTTTCTGGTCTTGTTTGTCCTGAGCTCCTTTCCTGTAAAACCATGGAAGTGGGAAAATGACAGCAGCCTGTCCATCTGAAAAACATGGAGAACCAAAGGCATCCTGCCCTACCAAGGAAGAGGTCAGGAGACAAGATCCCTAAAGCCAAGGACCATGGGAATTCAGCTTTGCATTCAGTCCTGCTTCACAGTCCGTTTATTTTACATGTTTATTTAACATCTACATGAATCAAGGCAATATTATTTCATAAAAAACAGAAAACTTGGCTTCACTTATTCAAACATTTGGACAAGGAAGGAAGAAAGCCCAGCTCAGGATTTGGCTGGTTAAAAGAATAGGAATATGAAGTTATTACCCTCTTGTCAGTGGTTCAAAACCAGCCGGGTTGGAGGAACTGAATGCGATTGCCATCTGGCAGTTGTTTGGGGAACCTCCCTATAAGAAGTCATGGCCTCAGCTCAGATCCAAGTAGATAAGAGTACTTGCAAGGACAAGGAGCAGGCAGTGCTTTAATTTTTCCTGGAGAACAAGGGAAACCATGGACCTTCTGGAAGTGTGAGTGTTCCACCATGAAGGTGCTTATACAGCTTTCGCGGTACCCATTTGTGACTAAAAGAACAGTCAGACCCCCGCTGTGCCCATCCAGACCCACCATGCTTTTACCTACCTGGCCTCTCCCAAAACATCTAAGTGCCCAGAATAACAAACACCCAGAGCAAGGGCTGGCCAGGAAAATGCTGCTAAATCCTGGAGGATAATACCAACAGCACGAGGTCATAAACTAGAGCTGCCAAGTCCTTTAAAACAAGCTAGGGTTGTTGTTTCTCCCCTCCCCTGAGAATAACATTAAACACCAAAGGCAGCTGCAGAAGCCTTATTTTTCTAGCAATTCCCAAGGCAGCTACCATCTCTTGCCCTTAAATCAAGGCTGGATGGGTTTTTGGAAGACACACTTTTGTCAAATGCAAGTTATTGGGTTCAATAAGGGTTGAAATTCTCTGGCCTGCGTTGTACAGGAGGTCACAGCCCGGATGATTTAAAGTCTCTTTTGGTCCTGATATCTATGGAAAAAACTACGAAGCCTCCCATATCAGAGAGGAAAGAACAAACAGCGGCAAATAATAAAATTGTCAAATACAGACAGCCTTTGCCCACAGAATAGCCGTGAGCAAAATGAAGGCTCTTTGGCTTTGCTCATTTATCACAAGGATTCAAATTCATTACTAAGGTCTTTTATCCTACTTTCCAAACGAAACAAGGTTTATGGAGTCACGCTGTACACACATTTCATCATATCTAGCATATGAGTCTGTTATCCGCTTTTGACGGGGACTAGAGATCAGAGATATTAACTTACTTCACGTTTGGCAGAAGACAGAAAGTGGGTAGAAGGAAAAGAGCTCGATTAATGTTCCCAGTGAAAGAAAGGCAGTAGCATAAAAATCAATCCTTCGCACAGCAGAAAACCTCTTGGGGCAGGGGGAAGAGGTTAGGTGTGTGCTTCACCATGGGGAGAAATAAAAGCTTCAATCAGGATTGTCGTGCCCTGAGGAACCTACTCAGGCAACGTTTCTTACTAGTCTGGATTTTCTAGCGTCAGAGAAGGACAGAGCTCATGCTGCAGTTTTAATGCAATTAATAAAACTTGAACGAGCCACCAGACACCAATCAACAGTAAACTGAGCTCTAGCAGTTTCAGTACTCACAGAATTACTTTTATTTATGGTTAATAAGCCACAGCATGGATGGCAGAGCTTCAGAGCGGCTCGCAAGCCTCCCCATTACATGGCGTACAGTGCAGATACCACAGGGAGTACTGATGGGCTGGGGCCAGAGCCTGTGCAAGCCCCCTATATGTGCACTCCTAACGAGCAACAGAGCTGTCTGTAAGGCTTATATAGTCTCCATCAAGACAGAACCTAATTCAACGGCTTGTTCTATCCATATTCTGGTGGGGAAAGGGTGAGGGGAGAAAAAACACATGCAGTGCCATTTAGAGCCTCCCTGTTGTTGGTTATTGTTGTAGTTTTGCTCTCGTTGCTCGGGCACCCTATGCAGAAGGCAGAATGTAAAGAGTTTCTGCAATGACCTCATCCTCCTGGCTGGCGGGCACCGCTCTCCCTGCGTCCTCGGGTGGAATTCAGCATGAATATGGCTTTTGCCTACGTCCTTGTATATGCAACCCCAGTGACATCAGCGTAGCTGAGGGAGCAGGGATTGCTCACTAGCTGTGATTGCAGAAGCCCAAGAATGTGAAAAGGCAATTTATATGAGGTCCTGTCAAAGTTTCACCTCCATCCCTGTACCATTTAGCACTAAAACTTAAAAGATCTGTTTTTATAGAAAACCATATGTTGCTCTGTTGTAGTTTTATTGGTTTTAATCAGGGATGACACCACAGCACATAAAAATTATTTCTACATACCTAGATGCATCATGGCTTGACTAGAAACCCCAATGAAATCAAAGGATTAAATGCATCTTTCTGGCATAAATCCAGAGTTAATCTAGGGAACCCGTAGGAAAGGCCTATGTTTGGTTTTGACATGCAGATCACCCAGAATAAATAGGTGTCAGTGGATGCAGGTTCACTCCAGGGCTTTGCAGTAGTTAGCACAGGACAAGCACATTTCCAGAAGAGAAACAAAGAGCTCTGAAAAAAAGAAAAATTTAAAAAAAAAAAAAAAGAACTTATGCCTGACCTGCACCCCATGATACCCTACTCCACAGCAGAAGCTAAATTTATTTTCCAGAGGTACAATTGCTCTGCATCCGACGAACTTAATATTTGAGCACCTCTGAAATCCCAGTAATTTGGGGCGTTTATCCGAGTAGACATGGTTTAATGAATCTGGCTGTGACTGCCAATACTTGTCAGTTTTGCAGGTTTGCTCCATCAATATATAACACTACTTGCTTTCATTTGGGCAAAATCTAGTTTCCTTCACACCAAATCATCTGGACCAGCCTCCAAAAAAGCCATTCTGGGCAGCTACTGTGGAAAAACCTGAATTCACCTGGAACTAATGAATGAATAAAATAAACTGTGAATGGGACAGTCAGTAGTAATTGTTTCCATGGAAAATCCAGTGTTTGAACAACCAGGTGCCAGAATCATCCCTTAATCCTCCTCCAGGCTGGATACCAGGCTGAGTCACCCACTGCAACAGCACAGTCCTTTCTTATTACCAAGTTTTCCCTTGCCTGTCCTAGGCCAAGTATTTTTTTTTTCCCCCCTCCTGATGTTTCTCTCATTAGGGCTCTCATTCCTGCATCTGTAAAGGCCAGTAGGAGAATCATACCAATTATATTCAGATGCTGGATGTGAGAAACCAAATAGTTTTCCTTACTTGAGCTCCTCCATCTGCAGAGCTTTGCTGTGCCTAACACCATTCTACACAGCCCATGGGGCTGGCAGGTGCTGCCTGCTGAGCCCGGCACATTTTTCCTATAATTTGTTCCTTTACTAGGTTTCAAAATATATTTAAAATCCAGCTGACATGACTAAATTATTGATTCCACATCAAGGTGTGGATTTATGGCCTGTTCTGATAGCTGCAGAGTCTTATTTTAAATGTGCTTTCTGTGCACTTATACCCGCATAGAAAAATAAAAGCTTGGGGGGAGGGGGAGGGATAATTAAAAGAAAAATCAATGGAAAATGAAAAAGACAGTTTTACACTGGTTCTAGCACTGCTGAGAAATAACCCCTTCATGATTCTTACACAACAGATTGGGGTTATCATCCTCATCTTGCCTTGCATTTCAGGCACTGAAGAGCAGCACGTCCATACAGGATGGGCATTACAGAGCCAAAACGGTAGACCAAATTCTTGTCTCCCAGTCCCTTGCCACTCCAGCTCGCCCATCTCGCACGTGTCCTCATTATTCCAAGCAGATTAAACACCAAATACCCACTCTGCAGACCCCTGGCCAGGGCCAAGGTCACGTCTGGCTGGCATGCAGCGGGGCTGTGCATGGGCAGAGCGTTGCAGTAGTCTGGGAACCAGAGCTTGGATTCAAATTAGAAAACAGCAAGAACCTTTCGAGCCAAGAACAACAATACAGCTGGGAACGGTGCGATGCTTTGCGCTGAACAAACACGAGCTAATTTATCAGAGCGTTGAGTCCAGCTCCCTTCCGAGATAGCGCTGGCGGCACCTCTGAGCAAAGGCAGACAGAAAGAGCAGAGGAGAGGGTAGGTAGGGCATGGAGGGGGAAATTCAACCAAAATAGCTTTTTTCAGTGAATTAGACTACACCAAAACACAGGGCAAAATGCTTAGAGCTCCCTCTGAGCTCTGCCATTGACTGCAGACACAGTGCACTTAACCCGATGGATCTAGGCATAAGACAAGGCTCTAGAATAAAGTGGCAAAAAAAGATATATACATATATATACACACACATATAGACACACACACACTGCCCTGCCTGACTCTGCCAAGGTGCTGCACACCCCTATCCTTTCAGAAAAGTGCAGCCCAATTAAGTCAGTTCAGGTTGCTGTAGGTCACTCCTATGTTTATTTTTATCTTGTTTTTAGTTTGCTCAGGTACCATTGTTGTACACAAGTTGGCTTGAATATACACGTAACTCCGGGAGCGCATGTACAAGTGAAGAAGGAAACGCAAACAGAGCTGTCAGCAGTTTCCAGTGTCCCAACCCCTGCCCTCTCCTAGCACTGGTCAGAGGGGCAGCATGAGGCATCAGAAACCTTCAGAGATGGCCCATTTCTTGGAAAGCTTCTGTTTTGCCAGCTCTAACATTCCTGTAAGCGTCAGAAAATTTGGGTACTTATCCAAACCCCATCTTCAGGTCCATTCTGTGATGATTTCAATGGGATTACAAGGCTGCCAGTTAACGCCTGAGTGATCGAGGCAACTTGGGCCAGGCTCAGCTCTGCATCACCAGTGCCACCTTCTCCCTGCCTCTGGGCACCACACAAACACGTCCCTTACTGCTGGATTTATATTTGTACTTAGTAAAAGCCGAATGCAATAAAAAGAATAAAACCTCTACTTATTCTTCCTACTTGGGAATTTTTGCTCCTTTAACAGCTCCTTTATTATTTCACCAAGTCACCCGTATCTCTTTACAAGTAAATATAGGCTGCCCCTTCATTTCCATGAGGGAGGCGGGGGAAGAAAGGGCACTGTTTTCTCTCTGCGGTATCAGTTTTCAGTGTGACACACAGTTCACTGCAAAAACCAAACAGCCCTAATGAGAGCGGTTGTGCAGTCGCTGCACCCGGTGTCAGTTCCTCAGCCGCCCCCAGCAGCACCCAGCCCTTCGCAGGGTCAGTGGGGACCAGGACGTGTCCCCCCATCCCTTGCAGCCCTCACCATCACCCCCAGCGGGTTCTTCTCGCTGGGGGACAGTACATGGGAGCTCTGCACAATCCCCACTGCGACTCGCTACAGCCAAGCCAGGGTCACCGCACCCACCACTGTGGTGACACCACATCAAGGGGTGGAAAAATGACGCCAAAGGACTTTACGCCCAGAACAGCAGTGCACCAGGGACTCAGATAAAGCAGTCTTCTAAATTTGGACAGAGTTTAGATGGAAGGAGAGGCCCAGGGGATTTCATGAAGTGCCTCAGGCTGGGGTCAGCCCTTCCAAGGGCAGTAAGGGTGTTCCTTCACTGAGGGGTCAACATGTCCTAAGGAAGCTGTAAGAGAAGCAACCTAGAAGGACTCTATCCACATAACTGGGCAAGCAAACTCTATAGTCAGCATGTCCTCTAGTACTGTTGACTGCAGTCGTTGCATCTGCATCCCCCAGACCTTGCTGGGCACTGGAGAACTTGCCCAAAGCACCACATTCCCCTGCTTACCAGAGGTAGGGCTGAGCAGGCCCCTTCACAAGCTGCTGAAGGAGGATTCCACTCCAAAGGGACAAGCTGTAGGTTTCATTTGGTCCTAGCCATCAGCCTCCGGGACGCCCCCCGGGGCCTGGCAGAGGACAGAGCTGGCCACTACCTCCCTTTCCCCTCCCAACTCGAGAGGTCAGGGTTCAGCCCATCTGTTTGCTCCCAGTTGCCTTTTCTCAGGCAGTGTTTTGCTTTTCACTTTTGACCAACAACCCCCATTTTAATTAGACTCCAGCCCCATCACAATTATTTCCTTATACATCCTTGCCTTTTATCTGCCTATCATAGAGCTGTCCATCAGATTTAGGATACCCCACAAAGCTGCTCCTCAGGCTTTGAGTGTCCCCATTGACTCAGGATGGGATCCCAGGCTGGGGAAACCGCCATCAGATCCTCATTCTTCACCCAGCTTTAATTTACTCCTGACACCAGGAGTCCCAAGCTTCTCCTCTTTACCTTCATTGTGGTCTCTGGCCACCGCAACAGCATCAGGGGCTGAGGAGGAATGACACCCGAGGAGCCGTTGCCATGGGTGCAGACGCTGGTCCCTCCGGGTTCCCATGGCGCCGGGCGAGACACGCACTGGGGTGATGAGAGGGAAGAATATGCACCCGCCAAGCTATTTGTAGCCCATCTAAGCATCTCGCAAGTTAAACAGTTTGCCTTTCTTCCCCCTGCTCCCATCACCCAGCAAGCTCGGGGGGCTCCCCCACCCACCAGGGCAGCGCTCGCAGTGCACAAAAGGCTAAATGATTGTCCTGACCGACCTGGAGACAAAAATAAAATTCAGAACGGGTGCTCAAGCGTGGCCAAGGGTAGAACTTAGCTCCAACAAGCTGCCTGTTGGCTGGATTGTATTTTCACAATTTTTGGCATGAAGTCCTCCTCTTGGCCCTTGCTGCAGGCTGGGGTAGGGCAAGGGACTGTGCCCTACGGCTGGAGTGCAGCAGGCTCGTCGGAACCCTGAGGGGTTTTACCCCCCCGGGAAACACGTAACACAAAAGAGTATTGCAGGGGGGATAGGAGAAAGGTCACCCTAGACCTCCCTGCACGGCCATGGGAAGGACGTGGCCATGGAAACTCATCCCTCCAGCCGGGGACAAGCACGTATGGGACAAGTCCCAAGCCACCCTCTCCCTTACAGGCAGGCTTGAGTAGAAGAGATTAATTTTCCCCGTTTGGGGTGGTTTTCATAGATGGAGAAGCTTCACCCAGCCCTTCTCCACAGCCTGTGGAAAGGTTCCTGCTGGTCTCCATATAGGCTGTGCCTGCAGACCACTGGTCTCCCTGCCAGAGATGAGGCTTCATCAGCTGCCAGCGCTCAAGTACTCTATCATTTAGAATTCACTCTGATGTCCCGTTTCACTGGTGATGTCAGCCAAAAGATATTTTAGCGGGGGGGGAGGGGGAGGAGAGGGGGACCCAGCACAAGCACAGGGTGTGACCAAATCCAGAGTAAGCTTTGCCTACAAATTAGGCATCTTCCTTCTTTAAACTGATCCCCTCCTTCTCCAGGCCTTCAAACTCATATCACCCCCTCAGATCTCCCCACAAGCAGGGGAAATCAGCATCAACTGAGTCAGCTGGACATGGTGGTGAGAGCAAGAGGAATTAGTCTCCATAGCGTATGAAAAGAATTAGGACTATTTAGTCTCCTTTTCCCCTTATCAGTGGTCTCAAATGTCACTTTGAGAGGGAAATGCAGTGGAAATTCCTGCAAATCTTTCCTACAATTAAGGAATTGACAAGATTTTTCAGCTTTTTCTCTCCATTTGAAAAATTACTACATAAAGGAAACAATCTTTGCAGACCATATAACTCACAATAGGCTGAAACATTATCTTAAACTATTCGTCTGCTTCCTGCTTAAGTAAACATATTAGGAATGTGTGTATATATTTCTAGGACAGCTTAAAAATAAAGAGAAAAGAGGTATATAGTCCCTCCTGCTTTTGAGTAGCACGTTGTTTATGTTGTTATAAGCACAGATCATATTTATAGCTGAACACTGCGTGAAAGTGCAGGCAAGCTGGGAAACATTTGTTAGGTTTAACAATCTTTTATTTTACTGGTGCAGAAAAATGCATCCCTTTGGATTGATTCATGACATGAATTGTATAGAAACCTTCTTCCTCAAGAAAAGAAAAACCTCAAAAGGTCAATCTGACATTTCAGCTTTCTCAAACATCCAGCAAAGATGTTCACAGAGCAAAATCCCCAGCCCAACAAGCTGGACGGGGTTAGAGCAGGGAAAGGATAAACCACAGCTAGAGACACATTTCAGGACACAAAGCAGAGCCATTCACAACACCTGGGCTGGAAGGGACGCATCCTGCACCACAGCAGCCCCATTCCACAGTTTGTGAAATGCACTGCACTCTTCAAAACATCCCGAGGCAGAGGCTTTGCAGGCTGCAAGGAAGGGGCTGACAAAGCCTTTTGGCTGCGTGGCATCTGCCCCATCTGACCAAAAGGCTAACCAAGGCCCAGCCACCAAGTCAAAACCAGGCTCTTCTCAACTCTTTTTCAGCTCCCAGTTGCCTGAGCTGGCTGCGGCAAGCATCTGCTGTAGAGAGCAAGCCCACACGGGCAGAGAAGCAGCTCCTCCTGCAAGCCCTCAGTCAGGTGGTCATGGGTTTTTACAGTTTGACACCTCTCGCCTTGCCAAGGGCGTTGCATCTTTGCACGGCTGCAGAATTAACTCAACCCTGGACCAGCCTTTTCCAAGCAGAGCAGTGACCCATCACAGGGCTCTGCAGCCTGCACGCTCAGCTTCCACTGCTCCTCCAGGGCAAAACATGTGCACACACATGTATGTGCTAGTATTTGCTACCACAGGGGTAAGAACTGTCTGGGAACTGCTTTGTGGTCATAGAGAGGGAATAACATGCAGAGACATGCACCAGAGCATCCCCATGAAGCCTACTGCAGAGCCAAGCAAGCCCAAGGGAGCTGGTACAGCAGAGGCTCCCTGGGGGCTCATGCCCATCCCATGAGAAGACCATCCCTCCATCCCCAGTGCTCCAGCCAGGTACATCCCTCTGCCCACAGTATTCCCTGAGCACCCACCGGTCCCACACAGACCACTTCCACTTAGGGGCTGAACACTGACCAGCCCTGCACAGCCTGTTCCAGTACTTGACAACCCTTTCGGTGAAAAGATTTTTCCTAATATCCAATCTAAACCTCCTAATATCCAATCTAAACCTCCCCCAGAGCAACTTGAGGCTGTTTCCTCTTGTCCTATTGCTTGTTACTTGGGAGAAGAGACTGACCCCACCTCACTACACACTCCTTTCAACCTCAAAGGACTTGTTCTCACAGCCTCTCACCAGCTCTGTTGTCCTTCTTTCGACACGCAAAATCTGTACTGCAGGTGCCTCAGGTCATCATTGGTTTCCCAAAAGGAACAAAGGGAGCACAAGTTTGGTACTTACTAAAAATGCTTTCGAGGCAGAAAAAGAGAGGATTTGCTTCCAGAGATCAGCCAGGAGAGAGCCAGCATAAGGTATCCCCTACCATTGTATGGAAGGGAGCAAACACTCATCTCTTCTGCTCTTCCTCTCACAGGTATGGCTGTAGGTCTCCGAGCCTCTGAAGTTCACTTTGTAGCCCACGAAGGCCTTGGTGGTCTGTAGCACACGCAGACAAAGCTGACTGCCCTCACCCATAGGCTCCCCTCCAGCCCTAAACCGGGGAAGAGATGCCCATGGGCCTTTATTTGCCGCTCCTGCCTCTTCCCATTTCTCCCCTCAGGCCCTCGGGTAAGAAAAGGCAGAACAGCAAGAGCTGCTTCACGCTGGCCGTGTTCTGGGAAACCCTCTGGTTTTTGAGTACTTGGCAAGTCACAAGTTAAAGCGGCAAATAAACAAAACAGTAAAACCAAAACAAAGCCCTCATCTCAGCTACATTGACCTTATCTGCCTGTGTTTTCCTCTTTATCCCAGAGCTCCAGGGGAAACAGGCCCAAAGGCAAGGCAAAGGCCTTCCAAGGTGCCACAGCTCGCCCCCAGCATGGCTCCAGCCCTCCCCACCCAGGCGGATCTCACACGGATTAAACAACATCTTTGAAAACCAACATCTTCCAAGAAGGCAGCCCCAGGGCTCCTGCCGCGGGCCTAGTGGCTCTCAAGGCAATTAAACTTGACTGCTCCTGTTAAATTACCGCTGTGCTACTTCTCCTCTGAAAATCAACTTCTCTCACCCCAGGCTGTGTACCCACCACCCTCCAAACACCCACCACCACTGTATGACCCCACTAGATCCCCAACTGGACCCCCCCAGACACACAGTTCCCAGGTACTTACCGGTAACACCTCTCCACAGGGAGCAGACAGGGATGAGCTTACAGACAGAGTGGTTTAATTCATTTAATAGGCCTGACGGAGAGGTGTGGGCTCCCACCTCCTTCCCAGGTCCCACACCCCTCAACCTGCCCCGCTCCTGCAAGGGAATGGCAGCAAACCCTGGGGCAGCAGCACCTTCTCGGCACATCCCCAGTGACCACAGAGCATCACTAACCTGGCAGGACCACTGTGATAAACTTGGGCTGAAATTTTCTCCAGAAAGAGCTTGTTAGTCCTACGTATGGTTTATACCAGCTCAGCAAACTAAATAACTTCTGGAAAACGTCTTGGGTGACAGTTTAGCTGAAGCATTTCAGCTCTCAACAGCTGCAACAACTTAGGGCACAAACACACACACCTGCTCTGGGCAACCACTCCACAACTTGGAGACATTTGCTCCCAGGGGAGCCTGTCCTTTCCCCTTTGCTGCTCCTGCTGGGCATGGTGGCACCAGCCAGCCTCCTTGCAAGGGTAGTTAGATGCTGGAGGTGAGGAGCAGGAGAAGCTGAGGGACAGAAGTCCTGCTGGAGAGGTGGGATGAGATGGGTCCCTAAGGAAAGCAAAGGCTTCAACATCTGCAGTGAGGCCATCTGTCAGAGCTCTTGGTCTATCTGGAATGGCCACCAAAGAAACTCAAGGCTTTACACCCCAACCGATACTACTGTTCTGGCAAAAGCTCCCAGGGTGGAGTTCACCCGAGTCATCAATTTTACGTTTGACTTTGATGAGATAAAGAGCTAACGTGTGATTTGTGCCAACCAAACCCAACACAGCAAGCTCTGTCCATCATTGGAAGGGCAAGGTTTATCTGCACAGCGCAGCTACCAATGAGCCATTAATTATGAATTGCATAAACCAAGTAAGTCTCACAACAAATCTTCCTGGTGAGTGACCTCCCTTGCAACTGGAAAAGGTCCCCAGGAGAGTTTGGCTCTTGCAGGGAGCCCACTCCACCATGCCCTTCTCTGCTGTGACAGGCAACCCCTGTTTGCCAGCAGGATTGCACACTGGCACCTCCAGAGGTTTGCACAGATGAGCCTCCTCTGCTTTCACCACCAGAAAACAAGACAACTTTCCCACCCTTACATTTAACAGCAAAGCCTCTGCCAGGCTTTATGGCTTCAGCATCCAAATGCCTGATGCAATCATCAGCACACCTCAGAGGAAGTGCCGGAGGTCTGTGTGCTCCTTACAGGGCACTGGGGCAGCAGAAGCTTTACAAAATGCCACTCACCAGCAGAGCTCAAACCACTGAGGCAAAAGGCAGCAAGAAAAAATTGTAGGTTATACCAGAGATACAAGTGCCACCAAGCTCGGTGGGACAATCATGTGTTTGTCCCTAGGATGAAAGAAGGAATTCAGTTTGTGCTGTGGTGAAGCCTGGAAAGTACAGTGGGGAGATTTAATGGGAATTTAATCACTGATTTTAATGGGGTTGTGAGAGGTCCCACAGGGCATAGGAATCACAGAATCACAGAAATATTTAGGTTGGAAAAGACCCTTGAGATCATCGAGTCCAACCATGAACCTAATACTGCCAAGTCCACCACTAAACCATGTCCCTAAGAACCATGTCTACCCGTTTTTAAATACCTCCAGAGATGGTGACTCAACCACTTCCCTGAGCAGCCTGTTCCAATGTTTGATAACCCTTTCAGTGAAGAAATTTTTCCTGATATCCAATCTAAACCTCCCCTGGCGCAATTTGAAGCCATTTCCTCTTGTCCTACCGCTTGTTACTTGGGATAAAAGGTTGAGCACAGGTCCCAGTTGTCCTCACTCTTGGTTATGGACTGGTGGGAGCAGCTGCCTTGCTCTACAGCTCCCCACCCCCTGCAACGCTACCTCCCTCCTGCAAAGGAGGGTCTCCCCAGTTTTCAGGGCTGAGTGATTGCTAACAGCGAAGATCTGCTCTGGGGCCAGGGATGAAAGGGGTCTCCTTGCACATGGGAAGGCAAAGCATGTGTTTCCACACCCCTGCTTCCCTCAGACTACAGGAAAGTGACATTGAAAAGGCCTGTGCACTGTTTCCAGCCTGCACACCCCAGAGGCTGCATCCAGGTTAGGGTAACCCCAAGACCTGTCCTGACTTGCTCCCTCTCTGTCAGGGCTGCAGAAAGAGCAAACTGCCCCATGCGGCTCCTGCAGCCCCGCCGCAGCCACAGGATGGGAGGAACCAGCTCTGCAGTCCCACTAACA
>KZ506915.1:54681-67763 GCA_002844005.1 Limosa lapponica baueri | reverse complement strand
CGGGAATGGCCAGCCTTTGGGACAGCTTGAAAGAGCCTGTGAGGGGGAAGGTGGCTTGGAAATCAAAATGGCTATTGTTTTTCTCCATGAAAGATGAACAAATTTCATCATTAAAGGGTCAGCTCAGTCCGTGTGATAGACCAGGCTATTGTAACCTCTGCTGCTTCTTTGAGCAATTTTTCTCCTGAAGAAGAAGCCGCCAGGCCAGTTCAGAGGGACCTCTCCTTCTGAAGGTGGAAAATGCCTGGCATTGTGTCCAGCCTGTGTTTGAAGTGGGAGAAAAGCAACTTTGAATAAGCTTTTTATGGGCCCCATGGCTCTGCTTGACCATAATGTCAGCTTGTAATTAGCAACAGATACCACTTCTGTCACTCCCGATGTTATCATCAGCCGTCTTGCGTTTCAAAGTGAGGAGAGGCATGTAAATTATGGGCAATTTGGTCTCTGAAATGGGCTTTATGGTTTTTTTCTGCAGGGCGACCAGGAAGCCTGGAGTTTGTAACAGAGATAGCGGTTGAGCCGGCAGAGAGAGGAGCAGGAGAAAAGCGATGTACATTACAGAGCTGCTCCAGCAGATCCCTGGAGGAAACACATACGTGTCAGCTCGCAGGTGAAGGCAGAGCTGAGTGGTAGGTCTCACTGTATATTCTGAGAAAAGAGCAGAGCAGGTTTGGAGGCAGCCGCTGTCCGCATCTGAGATGAGAAGGGCTCTGCAAGGCTTCATTCACACACCGCCGTGGAGAGCTGGAAGGGGAAGAGGACGGATCGCTCCTGGGCAGCCAATGCAGCGTTATTTCCTAGTCAACATATTGCAAGTACTTTGGCTGACGAAGTGCTGGATGGCCCAAGAACAACTGAGACAATATATTTCCCCTTATTGATAGAAAGTGTTGTCTTCAACTAAAATACAGTTTTCAGAGCTTGTATTTCCCAAAACAGATTTGATTTTTTGTAAGAAAAACAAAACCCCCCAAACTCACATCATTTCCAATTTTGAGCAAAAGCAGTTTTAACTTCTGTTAAAAAAAAAAAGAGCAAAATTTTTCACCTTTCTTTTGGACAAGGGGGGGGGATTTCTATTTCTTGCACCAAGCCCAGCGAGTTTCCCACATCCCTTGGCACTGCTCTGCAGCTTAACAGGTCCCACTGCCAGAGCACTGGGCTGAGTATTTGATTTCATCTATTGCTGTACGAATTATCAAGCGTCCTGTTTCTGCCTTGCTTTGGCCTCCTGCAGGAGTCACACCGGAGCTACTCTCTGTGAGGGCTCTCCAGGAAATGGGCTACAGCAGAATTTGGCCCCACTTTGACTCTGTGGTGTCAAGTTCTCCCCTTTTATTTGCTGGAGGAATTCAAGCATCACTCTACTGCTCCAATCTTTCTATCTACCACTAGCAAATAACACAGCCAAAAAGGTTATCTGCCTTCAAACAGAAATAGCCTATGTTTAGAAAAGAATTAAATTTTGTTCCCTTTAGAGTTGCAACCACATCCTCAAAGCTGTTAACCTGAAAGTGAACTTCAGATAATAAAACTCTAACCTCACCCCTTCAGAAGAGCTAGCAGTCAGCAGCTACCTTGTGTACTCTCCCACTATCTGCCCCATCGATTGCTTGATAGCCTGGCTTGTTTTCTTTGTCAAGGGAAGACAGCTACTAAATCTACGCTCCCCATCCCTCTCCTTAGCACTCTTGGGCTTCTCCACAGCTGCAATGCTTTTCCATCGTCCCTGCTCTCAGTTAAATAAACATTATGACACATACTGATTGCTTTAACAAACTTTACTGTTCCACGTCCTCGGCAAAGCACGGTTATCTTTTTACAGGGAACATTCCTTTCCTGTTGCTATGCCTACTTCAGCGCCATCCAGCACGATAGCCAAGACTGCTGAACTAACCCGCAATTTCCAACGACTACGGTTTGCTCATCTTGAAATAGCTCAGAAGGGGTGTGGGGCCAGACCGCCAGCAGATGTGAGCTGTCACAGCTACTCTGCCTGCAGCCCGGCTCCCGCAGTTCATCCCAGCCGAGGACCAGGCTGCCGGAGGGTGAATGTTGTCCCCTGAAAATGCCCTGGAGCTAAAAACGGCTGGGTGGAGTGAGGTGGGTGAAGGAAAAGGGAAAAGAGGGGTACAACTGCCAGCACGGCTGGGGAAGGTTGGTTTTATCCTCCCCGAAAGGCTGCATTTGGAGTTCTGTAATTTGCAACTAAATTGCAGAATCCCGAAATATTTCTGGCAAATGGTATTTCACAACCATTCATCATCGTCGTGCACAATTTCCTTCACATGACAACCTATGTTTTAAAACTTGCAAAGAGAGGGGAAACTGCCATTTGTTTTGCCCAAGCCGAAATAGCCCTTGGCGCAGGGGCTGGGGGCGCCGTGGCTGCTCCCGTCGATAAGCCGGGCCGGCCACCTCCTGCCAGGCAGGCACGGGCACCTTGTGCTTCACACACCCCACATAACGGTCTCAAGAAATGAGTGGTTTGGTTTCCTCTAACCAGCTCGTTTTTCACATCTAACACAGCAGTGCCTGTCGTCCATGTGGTTGTGCCGCTCTATTAATTACCGCAGGGAAACTTAGAGATTTTAATGACAAACTGCTCTAAAGCCGGTGTTTTCACCTTTCGTCATGTTGTTTTCACTTCCCCTTGTGCAAATATTTTCCTCTCAATAAAGGATAGGTTGGCTCCTCAGCTACCTCAATTCTCAAAGGTCTGATTACTTCTATCTAGTGGAGACCCAGATGCAACAGCTCCAAGATATATCTAGTATGCCGGACAAGACAGAGAGAGAGGCCCGTGAAGCCAAAGAGGATTTCTGGCAGCAGATCAGTTGTAAAAGATAGTTCTTCCTCTAGACACCAGCCAGAGTATTTTTGGATCCACAGGACGTGTGCGAGCGCTGCCCTCGCAGCTCTCAGTTTGAATACTGCTGCACCTTCCTGCACCACAAACCCAAACTGTTTTCTCCTTGTTCTAAGGACATTAGGCGATATACAGGATCTAATTAAGATTTCTTCTTTTTATCTTTCTGTTTTGGCTTTTTCATGACCTAGCCACAATACATTGGAGTAGTTGTGCAGTGGGGGGAAGTACAAGGGTGTGAGCAGAGGAAAGGACTTGAAAGGAAGCAGATAAATCCCAGCCCGAGTCCCTCCTAGGCTGTATCCGGCAGCGAGCACATTGCCAGCCGTGCGAGGGTTGGGGGCAGCTCCCTTTCCTGGGCCAAGCCAACACTCACCCCTTGTTGGGGGATTCACCACCTTGTCCCCATCGCTCTCCCTCCCACCAAGCTCTGCACCCAGAGCCACGTCCATCTCCTGGGTCCAGGAGCAGCAGGAAGAGGTAATTTGGGGGGGTCCTACCGGGGATAAACTGAGGGGTCACCCCAGGATAAACCCAGCCCTTGGGGAAGAGATATCTGCCCATTCCCCTCCCAAGTGGGGTTGTGCACGGTGGCTCCCTGAGACCCTCCACCTCTCCTGTCCCAAGAGATACAGCAATGGCAGCCGATGTCTTCCGTGGCCGAACCCAGCAGCGCCAAGGGATGCTTCTGCTGGCAGCCCACCAAACACTCATCTCCGGCCACGGTAACACAGCCAGGGCAGGACTCAAAGTCTGCAGGGCTCAGGAAGGAGGGAAACCGGAGAGCTGGATGGGCCCAAACCCAGACGGAGAGAGACGGCCGCGCAAATGGAGGAAATGATTCAGAATCTGGAAATGTGAACAGCACAGGCCGCGTGCGCTGGGTCTTGAATTAGCCTCTCTCTCGACACAGAGTGGTTGGGTTTTTTTTTTTGTTTTTGGGACTCAGACAGGGATTCTTGGAAGTGTGTCAGGAGCAGGCTGAGTGCGTGTGCCAGATCGCGTGGAGAAAATCTCGTGGTATGGAACGTCAGTTGGGTCTTTTCCCTTTTCCCTTTTTGCAGGTTATACAAGCTGCAGTTTAAACAGCCACATTCCTTGTAGTCACTTGCTTTTACTAAAGGAATAGTGTATATACACATTGCCAGCAAGCCCTACACCTAGGAGACGTGCTGTGGGTTCTAATAGGATCAAACTGGCCTTCCATGGAAAAAGCGTGTCCAAAGGCTTTTCTGGTCCATCAGGACAACTTCTCTGTTGTAATTCCACTGCTCATTCCCACTGAACTGCAAACAGGTGAAGGCCAGTAGCACTGGAAAGGGCTCTTTCCCACCGTACCCTGGTACTGTGAGCTCTGCTGTGCTCCTGAGTGACACAGTACAGTCACTCCAGCCACCCCAGACCCTCAGGGTTCCCTCTGACAGCCAGTCCTAGGTTCCCATGCCGGGCCCCCTTCACCACCATGTATTTAAGCTCACCTTAGCCTAACAAGGCTGCACTACTGGTCCCTCTTTCAGTTTTTCCAGCCCATTTCCTAGGCATGAGCTCAGGTTTCTGGCTCTCCATAGTAACGGGATTGCATGGTCTAATTGTCCTAGCCTTTAGGTAAAAAACAACCTTCAAGACACCCCAGTGACTTCAACACCACCTTGCCTGGTTTTCCAGTTTGACTGTTTGAGGCCAGCAGACCCTCCTTTTTGCTTTGGCTCCTTTTTGCCTGCATTAGGCAAAATGCTATATAAGTCACCTTGGCTGGTTTTGCAAAGTGTTCCCCCAACCACCTTCACCTCCACTGCCATCTCACCTCTGCCCCATCAGCTCCTTCCAGCCTTTGTCCACCCACCATCCCTACAAGCTCCTCATTTTCCTAAAGTCACCCCTTGTCCTGCTCATTCAGCCTGCAGGGGTGGAACAAGTTCACCTTTCCCTGCTGCCTCTGGTGTGGCCTCTGCCAATTTACATCTCGGCTGGATAACACAAGATCAAAGGCAGCAGCGAGACCTGGGTCCCCAGATGCTTGGATAACCTCAAATGCTGCTGCAGGGATGGTGACAGTCATGGGAGAAGGAGAAGATCCAGGAAGGTTGGTTTCCAGATATCATCGTGTTTAATTTCACTTCATTAAATTGAAATGGGATTGCGTTACATCCTAGGCAGTCTTTGAGAAATACATTCCGGGGGGAGGTTGGTGATAGCATCCAACACTTGGACACTCCTGGACACATGGCATGGGGTGAAGCACTCAGGACCATAAATCAGTTCCCCACAGGACAACCAGATGAGATTTCTGAATCCACCCCTGAGCTGGCTCTGAATTTGATACCTGGGAAGGGCTATATGTGCCCAGCTGGGAAATTAATCTCTTCCAGACCAGCCTCAAACCTGGTCCTGGAGGTAAACACACCTCCCTGCCCCTGTGTCCTCTGGCCATGGACTGGAAACACCCCCTAAATTAGTGGGAAGGGAGTCTGCTTTCCTGTTTGTGCAAGAACTGACTTCTCTGAAGATTTGCCAGTGGTGGGGCTGGGTTAAGAAGAATAAAGTCCTGGCGAGATGAAGGAGAGCATCAGTGAAGGTCAGTGAGTACTTTGGATTAAAATTTCCCCCCAGATTTATGTGAGGTTTCCATTGTCTAGCTTTCTTGCGCTGGGTGATCTCTTGCATTCCTGTGGCACAAGAAGCCAAATTCATCCTTGCTCTAAATCCATTTATTTCTCTCCTGAAATTAATTTTGCTCTTGCATTTCAAAGAGCAATGATGGCAGAACAGCTACTAAGCTCCGTGAGACACAAGGGACTTGCGCCTCCTGCAACAGCACAACCATAAACACAGTTTATGCCCTCTGAGGGAGGACTGTGGATGTTTTACCTTTGGCTTCCAGAAAGCCCAGCTTGCTTTGAGCCTGCCTCATAGTTTTTTTCTTTCAGGGGAAATGGGAAAAAAAAAATAAATCAAAATCACATTTCCAAAGGTACCTATTCCCTATCATCTTTTTAGGAAAAATGCTTTGTGAATCTTTACACATCTCCCAATACGTGCAGAATAAGAATGGCTTGGTGAAGAAGTGGAGAAAAAAAAAATCAGCAAACTTACACCAAGGTTGAGCAACAGATGAGATCCTGTCTCTGAAGAAATGACATTATGAATCTGGTGAGGAGAAGGAACAGACTGTTTGTTGGCTTTTCTATCTAGGAAGCAGCAGGCAGCCAGAAGTCTCCTGTAAATGAAAGTCCTGGAAGAGAGTAGCACGATCTGTCAAAGGGAAGAGCTGGTGCTAACCAACACCATCAACAACTGTTGACAGATAAACCTTCCATAGTCCGCTGGGTCTGGAGAATTTCTGAGGAGTGAACAACTTCTGTCCATTACAGAGACTCTTGCGAAATCCCTATGAAATCCCAGCTCAGACTCAGCTATTCCAGAAACAATTGAATAACTTCAGAATATCTAAATAATCCCCCTTGATCCTGGGCCCAGCAAGGGGCCAGCGGGAGGATGCCGAGAACCCAGATGTGCAGAGGGTAGGTAGAAAGCAAACTGTTTCAGCCCCTTCTGCAACCATTGTTCTCCTTGAATGGTTCCTTTGGCCAACCCCGACACCAGTGTCCTACCAGCTCTGCTATGGCCTCAGGGCCAGGGTCACCACTCCTGTCCTTTCCCCTGAAGCAGCTGCTCTCCCAGGCCAGGGTCAGGGAGCTGAATTGCTCTGCAGTGTTCAGATGGCTTCAGACTTGTGTGAAGAAAGGGGTTTCACTCCTGTTGAGCTGCAATGGTGGGAATGGGACTAAAGAACTCTTGCACGCCAACACCTGGAACCACAGACCAGAGTCATGTACGCTTTTGGGGTGCCAGGTATGTGAGTGCTCCCCCCAGCCTGTTCCAGCTGCAGAAATCACTGCCCCATCTAATGCACCATCTCTCCTTGTGTGTGTCATCACCCCTTCCCCAACAAATGAAGCGTATTTCTATCATTTCCTATTTCTAATAATTTCCTACAGTTTAACCCAGAATGGGTTAGGGAAAAATGGAACAAACCAGTAGGATCAGATGTAGTGACTCTAGAAGGTGGCTGTGGTGAGCAGGTAGGATATGTTGGTTATAACTTCTTCTGCTGGAGTCAAGCAATGTCACATGGATATGGACCAGTCAGGGAATTTGGCTTTCCAGGGAAAGAAACTGGCCAGCAGGATGCAGTGGCAGTGCCACCTCTGTGTGGGATGTCCTTGGGCACAGTAAAAGTCCCCATGACAGGATGAGAATGTTCAGGGAACATCCAGGTCTTACTCTGGCCCACATTCCCTTGCTCCGCAGAGGCAGGTCAAAGCCCCCAGCGTTTCCACTGCGTTGAGCACCTCCACGTGCCACACGCCCCAGGGTCATGCTCCAGAGGCACAGGCTGGATCCCAACAACACCTCAGGTCACAGCAGGTGGGAAGGTGGCCAGGTCTGGCTCGGATGCCTCAGGTGCACTGTGAGGCACAGGATCAAATAACTAATTTCTTCACCTACCTGCAAATCACATGTGCCCCCATATTTTTTTTTCCACTCTAGCCCATAACCACTGCACTAGTACACCCAGTAGCTGCTAGCTGTGGCCACTCCATGGTAAGAGGACACAACCTGAGCAGCTGGAAGGACCATGGTGGGTTGTCATACCTGTACTTTGTTCCCCCTCCTTCTTCCCCAGTCCATGGACACCCACATGTTATGTTAATGACTTACTTTCTAAAAGGAGAGATTCATACATCAAGCAGGAGGCACAGAGCTTGTAAGTGCCCCTATCTTTTCAAAAACAGGTATGGATTTTGCTGGGAGGCTGCCCTCCTCACGAAGCCTCTGTTTTAAAAGAGCTCTTAAAAGAAAGTTGTCATTCAGTTATGTGGCATTTTTATAACTAAACAACTGCTGCTCAGAAATCAGCTCAAATCCATCTACAAAAGCCTGAAAAATGCCAAATCCATTATTCCAGACCATTATATCTCAGGGCTCCCACCACCTGATCCAGTAGCAGATCTGGAATCTTTTCCAGCACGTTATATTTAACTCTGGCCTCTTAGAGCCCCAGATTGCTTAGCTCTGAAGCAGCAAGTTTAATATCCCTTTCAGAACGTCATTAGCATTAACCATTTTTACTGCATACTCTTGTTATTCATGTAAGCAGATCCCCCTTTGGGCCTTGCTCCAGGCAATCCCTTGAGCCTTCGCTCCAGTGAACTCGGTGCACTCCAAGCCGCAGCAAAGGGCTGCTCCTAAATTTCCTGCACACGTGATGCTCACTTAGCGTGTACTTCACAGCTGGACCAGTGGGGACCCCTGAACGTGTCCTCATGGTCACTGGGCACAGGTTCCTGAGGCACCTGAGCTGGAGGAGAACGAAGCAGACACCGGTACCAGCATGCAGGAGCCGAGCATCACCATGATGACACACACCCACGGTGGCCAGCAGCTCTGAGCATGTAGCAGAGCAGACCCGGGGCAGATCCCCCTGTCCTGACACGCTGCGGCTGCAGGAGAGCCCCTTCCAGCTCTGCTCCACCCATGCGCATCACGCTGGGAGAGAGAAACCTTCTCTGGTACTCTGTTTGTTTGCTTGAAGGCAGCTTGCCAGCCTCTTTGTATCACTTTGGAAGTGCAAAACAGCCCGATCTAGATCTCAGGTTCACACCTAGTTTTTGAGTGATATTTTGGGATCGAGCCAGATTCTTAATTTGGAAGGATATTACCTGGTGGCTCTGGACTGAGGATCAGCGCTAGCACATCATTTCCTCTCCTTAGGTTCTCCCATTTGTTTTGCATTAGAAGCAATCCTAAGACCTCCACTGCTGATAGGAGAAAAGTCTTCTCCCAGGAAGAGCCTCTCACTCTGATAAGGGCATTTCTCCTCATCTGCTGTGAATGTCATTGCTGCAACGTTCCCTTTTAGCGCTCTGGGCTGTAGCTCTATGTTAGGCCAACAAAAATAATACGTCCTAAAATGAAAACCTCCAGATGATCTTGGCAGAAGCAGCACGTCCATCACAAATGGAAATCACATTTGATACTCCACAATGGCAGGAAACTCACCTGGTTTTATTTAGTCTCCACACAGCTATGTGCTATTGGCACTCCTCCAGTGTATCTCTTTCGAGAGGGACTTTTATTTTTTCTTTTAAACTCTCTGTTAGTGGCTGTCCTTTCTTATCTAAAGCACCCTGCGTGTTTGATTTTCACTGGGGACCTTCGCTGAATTATTTTGTTTGCCTGCTGTAAAAAAGTATAAGGGAACTCAGCAGTTTATGCATTTACAGCTCTGTTCCCACAACAAGGTGCTTAAAATAAAGAAATTGGCTCAGGGTAATTGCTTGATATGAGAAAGATTATACAGGCAATGAACATCTGTATCACAGCTACGGTTGATGGCTCTGAGTGCTGTATCATGTGCCAGGAGTTCTCTGCCAAAAAAAATACTTAAAAAAAAAAAAATTTCCAACCCAACATATGCTTATATAAGACTTATCCAGTATGCAAAGAAGCTCATGAAAAAAAAAAAGGAAAGAAAAGGAAAAAAGACTAGAGTGTTGAAATAACACAGGAAATTATGCAACTGATACCTGAACCTGAGCATTGCAGATCCTATCCGGAAACCTCGCTATCTCACAAAGCTCTGGTAAAATAAAACAAGTTATCCTCCTTTTCGAAACTGAACTTGTTGGTACAGAGACAGATGGAGGTTTTGCACCAACACGGCCACTGCAGGCCAGAGCAGCTCTCACGTGGGCCAAGTTTCATGTCATCCCCAGCATCCGGGCAGGGTAAATCCCCCCTCGGCTGCACCTCACGGAAACCCCCAGGGCTCAGCACATTCCCGGGGGTGCATGGACACCGGCTGCTCCTTTGCAAGGGGCTGAAAAGCAGCTCTAAGCATGCAAGCTGCATGGATAAAAGGGAACGGAGGAACAAGTTTGGAATAAAATCAGCTGTGAATTTTTGCCAGAAATTTAGGCTGACCCAAAGAAAACGTGTTTCTGAGATAAGTTCAAGAACTTTTCCCACCTTATTATTTCCATGTTTGTACTTGTACAGAAGGTTTGCATCCCTCCCCCCCTTCTCCAGGAGCCTCTGCTCTAGGGGCTCTGCAATTCCCACTCATCCTCTGCACGGGAGTTAACCCAAGACTCCCAGAAATTCACTTGGGAACCTGAGGCAAAGCCACAGAGTCCATATCCCCCATCAGTTAACAGGTGAGGGTTACGTGAGCTGCAGTTCACTTCTCAGCACATGATGGGGGAGCAGAGACGGGACTTGTCCGGGCACAGCACCGGGAGCTCAACATCACCGTTCCAGACTTGTAACGGGAGATCCCCTTCCCACCTAGCAAAAAAAAAAAACCCTAAAAGTTCTCAGGCTCAGATGAGCTTATCTGTCCTTTTCCCTGTGTTCGAGGAGGGCTGCTGACCAGGGAAGATCTGGTTCAAAGTTTTGTTTCAGTAACAGGCTCATCCATCCCATGACCAACCACCCTTGCTAATGGTTCAAATCTGCACTGAGGATCCAGACATCAAGCGGCAGCTGCAGCAAGAGGAAGAGAGAAGGACCAGACATATTACTCTTGCCGACCAGTTGCGTAGCAAGGGGAAGGCAAGGTAGAGGCAGGACAGGATGGTCATTTTGCCCTGAGCAAGACACTCATACACGTCTCTTGAAAGAAGACAAGTCCCCATGAAATGCTTTGATGGGGGAGTCCTCCAGCAGCACAGTGTGAAGAAGCTTTATGGGCTTGGCCTGGAAAGGTTTGATTTGAAACTCAGTGGAGCTGACGGGAGCTTTCACACTGGCTTCAACAAGTCAAAAAGCTCACTGTTTTCCCGGTTTAGCCTTTAGTAAGCAATACATTTAGGGGCACGCTTGCTGCTGCCCTCACCCTTGTTTCCTCCCCTCCGATGCTACCCACCTAACCGTTAAGTTACCCTCTCCCACTGGTACAAAACCACAACCCTCTTTCCCCCTCACAGCATGGCTGCCTCCCTATCAGCCTTGGTGGTGAGCACATTCACAGAGCCTGGAGGGAAACTACCCTCCTCCTGGGCTGCAAAGCCCCAGAACTGCCTAAAAAACAAATTTAACAGCTTGAAGTCAGGGAGAGAAACGCATCCCCACTGCTGCCTTCCCAGGCCCAAGCCCATAGCACCTCATTGACAGCCCCACTGCAGGATCTGGCCATGCCCTCTGGCCTGGTGGGACCTGAGCCCTGTGATCATGAAGGAGCCCTTTGTACCTCTGAAACGCTGTCAGCTTGTGAAACAAAGCTCCAACAGTCCCAAACTCCTTGATGCCCAAGAAAATAAGTGAACAGAGTGGCTGGGAGAGTTCCCGAGCACGTCTCAGTGGGCAGGAGGAGGACTATCTAATCAGATGTGGATGGAGAACAAATAAAAACCAGCTGCTTTTCACCAGCTCTTCTCCCAACTGAAAAAAAAAATGCATACATATACAAGAACAAGGGAAGAGGCACTGATGAGCTGTTATCTGAATTTATTGCCAGCATCTGACCCACAGTGGGGTCTATTTTTTTTTCTCCCTTTAATTTATGACCCAGTTTCTCATCATGTCATGACATCACCCAGGGAGATAGATTTCATAAACATGCACGCACATCGCACTGGAAACAGGATAAAGCCCTAGGCCATCCCGGGCTCCGTGCGGCATCACCCCAGCAGCAGTCCCCAGGCACCCTCTCTTCCAAGAAATCACTTGGCGTGGCTGTGACAAAGCCACCCACCTCCCACGTTTTACTGGGCTGAAGGCAGCTTGGAGGGGATTTTTACACCACACCAGTCTAAAAGCAGCGTTGCACCCTTGTGTCCTCTTGCCCCACCCTAACTGCACTTTCCCTCCAAGGGAGCCAGACAGTTCCGCACTCAGAGATGATTTATGCTGTTTTCTTTTGGCAGCAAAATATATCAAATCCTTCAGAGACTGGGTGGAACCAGAACTGCCTTCTCCATCACTCAATCCAGGCTCAGACTGGAGAAGGCAGTGGTCAGCCTATTCGTGACCGATGTATTCCTGGTCCAGCCTCAGCCCATGACCAGCAGCACCCATGGGGCTGACCCAGGAAGGAGCTCTTGGCTTTCCTACACCTAACACAGCCAAACTGATGGCAGAGCTCTTGTTCCAAAACACTCTGCTATTTGTTTGTCTGTCTGCAGCTTCCCTTGATGAGGAATCAGGAACTACCCATCTTCATGCTGGAAATCTCCCCTGAAAGGTCAAGGCCAGATGAGCACAGGGCTTGAACTTCCCTCTGCTTTCAGAGGTGGCAATACGAGCTTGAAGAGCCCCAAATCTCAAATATCAGGTCTGGTGGTGTTACACACTACAGATACAATGCAACCATGGCATGCCCCCTCCATCACATGGAAGTGCTTAATAAAAACCAGCTAAAGAAGAGCTGACCATACCACTGGGATTTAGACTATTTTCTGAGATGTCTTACTCGGGGCTTTTAGCTTTCACTTTGTTTTCTCATGCTTAGGACAGAAGTCATCTTTACCAGACATTGTACATGACCTCATCATTTAAATATACTGCCATCACAACTGGGACTTCCCCCATCTGTTAGCGTTGGGTTTAAGCCCAAGGTGAACCCCTGACCTCCTGGCTCCACATCAAGATGCCTAGCAAGCCATTGCAGTTAAGGATGCTATGTAATGACCCAAATCATCCTTCCTGCAGCTCCACCACAGCCGAGGAAGCTGGGCGAGAGGTTATTCTGCTTCAACGATTTTAGCAGTCTGTTGGAACCCCTTGTTTTATGTAATCCTTATATAAATAGTTGTGAGGTAGGTGGAAGGATATCAGGATTAGAGTCCTGTCCTCAAGGGCCACAATGCAAAAGGTGGAAAACTCTCTGTTTATGGATCTGCACGCAAGCTGCAGAATCTCCCACCCAGCCAGTGACACACAACCCACGTCCAGGCAGAGAGCAGGGATAGAAAACAAGCCAGAGAGAGAAGACTTCTAAGACTCTTCTTACCATAAACTGAGAACAAGAAGGCTCAGCCTCTTCCACCCAATCCTTTTCTGAAAGAGGATCATCTCATGCCTTCCTCCCATCAGATCAACATCTAACCACACAAATGACCTCACCTCACAATATGCTGAAGATAAAGTCATTCCTCACACCAACTCTTCACAGCACCCAGACTGAAAAACCCAGGCAGAGATCAGGTTA
>KZ506915.1:23123-49172 GCA_002844005.1 Limosa lapponica baueri | reverse complement strand
ATCTGCTCCCCATAGCTACAAGCAGCACCAGCAACACAAGGACAATATGGACAGGACATATGCTTAAAGCCCCAGGGTTTAAGCAGACCCACATCGTATGTCAGACCAGAGCAGAGGCCACGAGCACCCCTATGCTGGTCCTTGGTGTCCCAAGGAGAAGCAGCTGGTTGGACTGGGTGCAGAGAGCAACGCTTTCAGGTCAATGGTGTATCTATGTTCCATTTGTGTCATTGTTTACCTCTGAATAAGTATCAGAAAGCCTAGATTTTTCTGACTGTTTTTTCTTTCCATAGCACACAGAAAACAGAAGAATTCTCCAGCACGTCCAGAAGGCTCTAGCCAGGGCATTTCAAGGGCAGCTGCAGCTCACACGGGGCCAAGGATGTACTCACCTGGTCATGAAGAGTGTCTGCAGTGCAAAGGCTCTGGGATTTCACAACACAGACCCTCTGGGCTGACCTCCTGGTGCTTTTGAATCAGGTTACCTGACATACAGGGGTCCCATAAGCAAAAGTTAAATGCTTGAGTTGTGTTCACCCCCAAGCCCAGAACATCTACCAAGAACACCCAAGTTGTCTTGCAAATCAAGGCAAACAAGGCAAAGGGAGTCCCAAAAGGCTTTGGGTAAGCACCCATGGGGAGCCCAGATGGGGCACATCAGCTCAGGTGTTCACACTGACAGCAGAATAATCCCAGTCTGCAGATGGGAAGAAGAGCAACACAAGGCACAGGAGCCAACAACAGGGAGTGCTGCCCTGCTCAGAGGCGTGACCTGAGCGAGAGCTGCTGGTGCCCATCAGCTCTGCAAACTACAGCATTCCCTGACCATCTCTATGGCCAGTAAACAATGCCACAGCAGATAAAATTTGTCCCCTGATAGTTCCAAGTGTCACATATTCTGATACCTATGGCTTTGAGGGAAATGCTAGTTTAATTCTGGACGCTAAGCTAAGGCTACACTGGTTTTGGAAGTTCAACAACAAGCGTAGAGGGGGTTTTCCACCCAGCTTCACTTCTGCTGCCTCCGCAGCAGTTCCCCAAAACCAGGCTGCTTGCGCAGGGCTTGCCTAACATCATCACCCATTCCCTGCTCGCAGAGGGCCCCGTGTCACGAAGGGGGAAGCAAAGGGCATGTGGTATCACAAGGGAGATAAGGCAGCGAGCCAAAGAAACCCTGCAAAGGTGGGCAGACATGGCTGGCCTGAACCAAACCTTCTGACGGTCTTCAGAAACAGTGGAAAAAAACAAGTGAAATAAAGACCAAGGTCCAGCTTCAGATTTAACTACTTTTAAAGGTCTCTCAAGCACAATTAATACCCATATGAGATCCTTTCACCTCCAGGAGCCACTCCTGCAGTGTTTACACCCATGGCTTAAGGAGGCATTTGCATCCATGAGCCATCAGGAGGCACTTGGTCTCCTCTCAGTGCAAAGGGGGTACTGAGCTGGACAGCCCAGCCAGGGACACATCCCCACTGGCCATGGCACTCGCTATCAGAAACCATCAGTGCTTGAGCCAGACTGACCAGCCCAGGTCTTCCTTGTCCAAAATCCAGCACTCATACCCAGCTCTCCAGTATCCACCAGTATTCAGGGTTGGAGTGTCCCTGTCCCTCCCCCAAGCTGACAGAAATCCAGCACTGTGTTACCAGCAGAAAGCAACCGCAGATTAAAACATCCCCTGGAGGAGCAAAGAAAATTGTTTCAGGGCAGCAGCGTTTGGGGTGGGTTTTTAAAGTATTTTCTTCTGCCCTGGGAAAGACAAAGTCTTTTGGCATTTGGGGCACAGTAATGGGCAAATAGGATTTCTCTGGAATAAGCAGACTAGGAACAACCCAAGGAAGAGTGGTAACACTGCGCAGTCAGAAGGAAAGAGCCCGAGGGCAAGGCAAGCTTGGCTGAGCTGCCCCAGCCATCATTACACAGGGTAACGAAGCTGCTGCCGATGAGCTGCAGTAGCTAGGTAACAACCTCATGTCCATGCTTAAAGCTGTCCCTGAGATGTGTCTGTGCTGAATTTCGTCCTCCCATCAGCCAACGATGCGCAGACGGGCTGTACTACCGGCACACTGTCATTCCCATCTGACGGAGGGCTCCTGTGCGAAGCGCTGACATCTCTCCAAGGAACTCCGCGATCTGGATCACAATGAAAGATGTGTTTGTTTGTGTCTCATTCGAGTCCTCGTTTGTCCTCTCCAAAAACCACAGTGTAATTCAGCTCCGGGGCAGGCTCCAGCATGGCAACAGGACAAGAGCAGCGTGGGGGGTGCCCAAGACCCCCCCCCAACCACCACTCCCTTTAAAAAAAAACACAACTCTGGGATGAGGCAACCAAACTGATTATTTTTATTATTATTATTTTTTCCTCCTCAGGCAAATAAAGCCTCTGCACAAACCAGTCTGACTCCAACTGGATTTGGCACTTCCCAAAGGGACTGGAGAAACCGGTTGGTGATGGGGCAACCCCTCCACAACCACCACAGCCCTGGATGGGCACCTGCTCCAGTGGAGGTGACAGTGGCACCTGTTCTGCCTCATCCACCCCTTCCCCAGCACTCTCTCTCTTTTTAATAAGGAATTTCAGCAGGTTTCCATGTAGGGCAATAACACCCTCACAGCTGCCTGTGGTGCCAGGGCCCTCCTTCAAGCTTGGCCCAAAGCTCTCCTCCCTCATATCAAGTGGGACAAACAGGCTTATCACAGGAGTGGTCAGGATCAAGCAGGATTGGGCCTCACAGCTATGTGCTCCCACTCAGATTAGAGCCCATGAGGCTGATGGAGGCACCAGAAAGGACCCATCAGCCTTTTGGGACAACCTGAAATTGGCAGCAAAGCTGCTGGGGTCAGCATCCCTTTGACTGGAGGGGAGTTCCCACATCATCCCAGACTCCAGGCTAAGAAATTGCCTTCTTCCCAAAGCGGGTCTGTCTGGGAGCCACGCGAGAGACAGCAGCACCAAGGGGGATCCCCATTTCCATACCCCAAACTTATTAACACCACAGGGCAGGAGAACCAGCTCTGTGCTCCCTGACAAGCACAGCACATGCCGCTGCCCGTGAGCATCGCTCTGCTGCAGGTCCCAGAGGTGCGACCTGCTGCAATGGAGACGGAGCAGGGAGCCTCACCCAGCACCCCACGCACTGCTGTTACTGGGAGATCCCTCCAGTAGATTAGACTCAGAAGTAAATCCTCATTACATGCACAAGGTGTTCCACATATCCCAGCTCAGTACTTAAAACTCCATGGCCACTGGCTGCAGAGAGCAGAGCCAAAGCTCAGGCACCCCGGGGGCTGCAAGCCCAGCACAGCCCTGCTCCCAGCAGGAGACAAGACCTCCATGGTGTGTAAAAACAGAAGCTCACTGCCACCTCACCCAGCCTCCTCCATAGCAGTTTTGCTCTGACAGAGGCATGAGTAATACCATGAAAAAAACACTCCAGAGAGCCTCTGCCAGCCAGAGGAAGAGCTTCCGTGCCCCAATTCACCCTCACAGTGCAGGGGGGGACACAGCAGCAAAAGCAGCATCACTGCAACACACATCTCCCAGTAATTAGTCCAGGCTGGACAGCACATGCTCCCCAGCAAGAGTGCAAAATGTACACCCAGAAGCAGCCTTGAAGCTTTTACTGAACTTCTTGGCTGTTGCCCCAAAACATCCAAGACAGGACTCTCCCAAAACCAACTAACCACAGACTCCTGCTGCAGCACTATGGCCTCTGAGCCCCAGGAGATGCCCCCAGTTTCCAGAGAAGCCAGTAAAAGGCAAGGCTGCTGAGTCTGCACCCAGCCCTGGGGAGAAAGCCCTGAGTCAGCTCTACTGCAAGCACAAGCCGACACTCCTTTCTCCCTCTCCGCACTCCTGGCAGCCTCATCCTTCCCCTGGCAGCCTGCACACAGAGAGCACAGGGGTGAGGCTTCGCAGGCTGGAGACCTCAAGCCCAGGAGCAGCCCATCACCATCCCCAGCTCACGACCAGTTACCTCCATGCAACAACCAAGGGGTCACAGCCACAAACCCTCTGGAAAAGCTCCCAGCAGCACACACCCACACCAGCACAGAGCAAGGCTAGGAAGGAGAGCTGTGAACTGGGTTATATAGCACCCATGTCCTCCAGCAGCCTCAGCTCAATGCATTTCAGCTGGGGAAAGGAGGTCCCAGCTGACCCAGCCCTCTGCATCCTCCAGCCTCTGACTCTGCAGCAGTCACTAGTGGTGCTCCCGTTGCTGCCCTTCATGGCCACGGACAAGCAGACTCAACCATCCTAGGAACTGCCTGTCTGTCCCTTCCAAACCTCTCCCGTGAGCTGGGCCCCTTAGAGGCTCTGTGAGCCCCCACGCATGCAAAGGCTGCTTGCCACAGCTTCCTCCAGATTATTACATTTGGATTATTATATTATATTATATTTGGAAGTTCTGCAACTCCTCCCCTGCAGGGAACAGGGAGAGGAATAAAATATGAGACACATTTCTTTAAACTAGGTGAGATGACCACTGAAAATCTCCCTTTCTTTTGTCTTCCCCTTGCCCCACTGCTCTTAGATCTCGCTGGGTATCTCCGTGGATGCTGCTATCCCAGAGGGCCAAAAGGAGTGTCTTCCCTTACAAAGTATGACCATGTATTTTTAGTACAACCACACACTGGTACCGGTGCATGTCACTGGCTGGTGTGCTCCCAGCCTGCCGTGGGCATCCCTGTCACCCACACTCGGGTCCGGCACACAGTCCAGGAGAACTGCTGGGAAGGGACACAAGGGAGCAGTTGTACGTAGCCGTGTTCCGTATTTTCTGCCCAGCCTTGGCCAGAGATTTCCAAGTGCTGCTTGGGGCAAAGTCAAGGCATTGGGGTGACACTGAGTTAGGTGGATGTGACATCCCAAAATGAACTTCACAGGGCTGTTCTGTTTTCATTGACTCTAAGCATCTCACTGTTGGTAAGGGAGGAGGGAAGGGGGAGGAAGAGGAGGAGGAGGAGAGTGCTCGCAGTTACTCACAGGGTCCGTCCCTCGATGACTCTTAGTGAAGCTCTGAGGTGAAGGAGAAAGGATTGTCTGGAGAAGGTGCTGCTTTTGCTCTAGCACTCAGACTGTCACACCTCATTCCTGCCCACCCGCAGCTGGCCAGAATAATGCATCGCTAAAAGGAGGATCAAAGTCAGCCAAAGGAGAGGGTTGGCCCCTGCAGCAGAAAGGGGAATCACTTCTGTCAAGCTGGAAAGGAGACACTTGATTTCTCCTCCCTTGTGCCAGCAGCTCCACTCCTCCAGGCCTGAATCTTGCTGCTGTTAAGACATTTCTGCACATTGTTTTGGCTCTGTATTGCTACTAACCCCTCTCAGAGACTTGCACGTGTCTCCCTCCTGATATTTTTCTGTTTTATTTGACAACCAATGTGGTTTTCAATTGGCTATCTCCTGGAACAGCTGGTCCCAGTACTGCTAACCTTATTTACCATCCAACTAGCACCTCTGACAAGCATCACTAAGAGACTTTTCCAGTTCCAGAAATAAGTACCATCTAATTAAATTTATGATGAGCACAAGGAGAGCTCCTATCTCCCTTGGACGTGTTGCACCACATCAGCTGGTCAGGCTCGGAGCTCATACAAGTCCCGTCACACTTCAAAGGCAAGGTAACATGCGGGAAATGCCTGCTGCATTGCACCACGGCACGTCCCTGGTGCACAGCCTCCTCCCCAGCCCTGAACACCCCTGGCCGCTCAGAGGAGCTTGATGCAGGAGCCACATCACCTCTCCTGCCTTCTGCCAGGGTGACTCACTTCAGATCACATCTTTCCCCCTCTCATTTCAAGCAGCACAGGACCAAGCAGGTCTCTCTCTGTACTGATGGAGACGCTGATGCTGGTGTTCAAGGTTCTTGGCTACTGTTTTGCTTGGCTATGGCCACAGTGTCCTCCCCCACAGGCCGTATGTGTCCTTAGAGCAGGGAGAAGCTGTTGCTCAGAGGACCAGACCACAATGTGCCCCAACTTGGTAGACAAATCAGGGCAGTTCCCTCCCTGCAGGGCACAGGGTGAGCCGGGCAGCTGATAAGGTTCTTCTCCCTTATCGGGTGAAGGGAGCAGCAGCAGAGTGATGCTAAAGCAACATCGGAATGTTGCTAAAGCAGCAGGGAAGCTGGGATCACCAGCAGGAGTGGGACAGAAGAGCTGGGAGAAGGTGCAGCAACAGAAAAGATCTTGATGAAAAGCTGCCTACAAACGTCTCCAATCTTACTATCCCCTTGGCCTGAGGGTGGGATGAGACATCACCCGGTGGGGTGGGCTGTGGGGCACACACCTCCCTGCAGCGTGGCCCTGGCTCACACGCAAGAGGCAAAGCGTATCAGCATAGCTTGGAGAAAAATGGGCTGTTCTTCCTCAACAGGAAGCAAACAGGTGTCTTTAATCCAGATCCTCTGGTCTGGCTGTAGGCAAACCAAGCAGGGCGATCTCACTCCCTTCCACGCTGGGTGCTGAGGTCGTGGTGGTGGGAGAAGTGATGATCCTGTCTCTCCACAGGATGAAAGAGGGCAAACTTTCCCCGAGGCAGGCAGCATCTGATAGACCTCAAACAGACCCGTGTAGACACCCACGCGAGTTTCTCAACCAACCTATTTGTCACCGCAGTAAGCTCTGCATGGCTCTAAGCTAGGAGGTGACTTTGTTCACCAGTGGGCTCATTACTGATGCTTTATGGAAAAATCAGAGAAGTAGAGGGTTACCATGGAAAGTGTTTTCACTAACAACCCAAACCACATGCTTGCCAGAGTTCAGATGCAAAAACACAGCAGATGCCTTGTGCCTATTTTTGGGTAGTGTTGCCCAACTGAAGGGAGCTCTAACGAAGGCAATTGAACTTCATTAGTTCTGCTTTCTTAGGAACAGATAAGTCAGTCTGTTGCTTTCAAGAGGAATTCAATTATGTTAATTAGGTATCAAGAGGAAGCCCTTCATCTTCAGATAGCTGCAAGAAATGCAATGCTTTGCAAGCACCTGCTCCACCCCTGTCCTGGGTCACCTTCAGCCAAGATTTTTCATTAGGTGGCAGCAAGCATGTCCCCACATAATGTTGCATCAATATGTCATTTCCTTCTCATTATAGAGTGGAGTCAGCACCTATGAGCAAAGACAGTAATTTTTAATCCATCCTTTCTATCCCCAACACTGCTGCCAGATAGGTCAGCCTCTAATCATGTTTCAAAGGCTTCAGGGTGAGCGTTTGGGAGCTGGATTTTAGGGCAGAAGGTGGAATCCCTCCATTAACCTCCCACTGTACAAGGTGCACACACACCTAGCTATTGAGAGACGTGGCACCAGGCCCTGCGGCCAGGAGTGAGTCCTGCAATTACCGATGGCTTGCTGGGGATAATGCTCATCAGCCACCCTGTGACGCTGCAGTGAGCAAGGCTCAAGACAGGGACAAGGGCCTGGGGAGGGGTAAGAAAATGTTGCAGAGCAAGATCTTAATGCCACTTTGATTAAAGAACTGGGTTCTGAGCAGAGTTATTGCTCATCCAGCCACTCCCTCCAACGCTCTGTAATTGTAGGTGTGCAAGCGCCATCAGCGTGATGGACACGTAGCAACTCCAGGGCACTCCAGGACTGCATCTCAGCAGCTTGCTGTGGAGCTGAGGCAGAGTGAAAACTAGCAGGGTGATATTTCCACTCCTGCCAAGGATTTCCAGGGAGCTCAGAGGACACAGGCAGCTTCTCAGATTCAGCAGGGAGCAGGGCCAACACCAGTGGAGGTGGGGGAAGGCACAGCCCTGCTCCTCCTTGGGAAGGCAAACAAGACTCTGGAGTAAAGGCAGGCACCAGTTCAGCCCTTGGCTCCAAGCATGGTTCAAAGGGTATTTAGGAAAAAAAAGGAAAAAAAAAGTCTACAAACAACTTAAACTGCCATAAAAATCAAACTGCAGCCAAAGCTGGAGCTGCAGGGCCAAAGCCTCTCTGACTGTTTGTATTTTGCTAGCACTGTCCTCGCAAATACTGGCTGAACACTTAATTCAGCCTCTTCCCCTCGCTCCCGCAGCCTCACATAGGAAGAGGAGAGTGGGCAGGTTGGAGACAATTCCAGGAACATGTTGTTCTCCCCTCCTCATCCTGCCAGCAGCCACTCTGCGCTGGAAAAAAAAGCTCATGAAGCACAAGGAGAGAGGAGAGGTTAGGTACAGGGCTTCCGAAACGCCCCTTTAGATGTACTCGGGAGTTATCTTGGTGCTAAATCACAGAATCATTTTTAAAAGCTGACAAAAGGCAGGGCTGAGATCCCTGGAAGTGGAAGCAATGCCACAGGAGAGGGGTCGGAAAAAAAAGTGAACCATTTCTCCCCCCACCACTGGTCCTGGCCCATTTCTCTTAAAGTAGGATGGGGAGAACCTTGAACCACAGAATGCTGGGTTTGGTGCTTTGCTTACAGGAGGCTGGAAGGCAGCTGGGGTGAAAGCAGCAGATCAATGAGTGCTAAATGGGGTTTAGATGTCTTTGCAGATGTAGTCACAGTCTCCTGGAGTCTCTTAGGATCATCTTTGCACAGACAAAAGAACTCCTCTTCCCCAGTGGGCCCACAGCATACATCTTGCTGGGAGAAGTCTACAGAAACAGCTTCAGAGAGATTTCAGTCCCACCTCAGGCCGATATTTTGGTACAACCCTGTTTTCTTACACTCTGATAAGTCTCATGGGACATCTCTGTCCCATCCATCTTAGAATTTCCTCCGCCCAAGAAGACCATCCTCCGAGTCGCTCCAGATACCCTCCCTGAGCATCAGAAACAACTACATGAAGGAGATATGAGGGAGGAGGCAAAAAGAGTCACTAAGTAGAAACTTTTTATTTAAAGAACCTGGTGGCCTAAAATAAAAGTTGGGGCAGCAGAAAGCGCTGAAGAATGAACACGGGCAAGAGGTTGAAAATCCCTGTGAAGGTACAGGTACCATTAAATTGATGAGTTGCAGGTCACGGGGAACGAAGGGACTGAACAAGAGGGGAGAGGTCCTGTACCTCCCATGGGACACTGTCTGCACAAGTGGCCCACCCTTATTAAAGCCCTTATTTTTCACAAGGTGGCCTGCTCCTGGCTCCTGGGACTCGCAAGCGGGCACGAACATCTGCCTCGCGCCGACCTACCAGCCAGCACAATTAAAAGCTTCAAGCTAAACACGAAGGGGCAGCCCGCTCTTTGGAGCTGTTCCCAAAATAACCCCATAGGCATCAGAGAGAAGAACACTTAAAGCCTTGCCTGGACACGTGTCTAAAAGTCTCCAAAAATAGCTCCAGCTTCCCCTTTGAAAAACACTGCGGTTCCCAATGCCTCACAGGAGCTCTGTTTCTGCTCAGAGAAGCCACAAAATAAGTGAGCAGCCCAGAATTGATCTATGAGCACATCTGGACTAGCCGAGATCAGCCTTATGGAGAAGAAAAAAAATGAAGATTTTAAACAGCATGTGTCGAATCCAGGGACCTTTATTTCTCTGGAATGGAAAGAATTTGCCAGCCTGGACAAAAAATTGCAGGCAGCGATTGTACATTCTTTCAAATAAAAAAAAAAAAGAACACACACACAAGAGTTTGGCTCCATAAATTTCTGTCATAAGAAACAACTTCGAATTGTACACCAAGCTTTTTACAAAGCATCAATGTTAAGATGGTTTACTGTGCTCTATCACATTCTCGGCCATTTATACAGAATACGCCATACCAAATGCTACATCAGCTTAAGACATTTTTAAAAATTAGTATTAAAAAGATACAAAGGCATGTTGGCTTTCATTTGGGTTTTTTTATTAAGACATGGGAGTTTTCTTTCTTTGTTTTCCTAAGGAAGTCACTAAAAAAATATAATAACTTAATTCGTAAGGACAAGATTGGTTAAAAATCCAGCCTTGCTCGCTTGGCAGCCTTCTGAGCTCGTACCTCTGTTGCTTCCATTAGTCTCACAGCACGGCCGGCCGCAGACGTGTCCTGCGGGGTCTCAGCCTGCACTCCAGATCTCTCCATGCTCTCAGTTACCGTTTTTGTTCAGAGTTTTCACCCCGGCCAGGAAATATTCCCGGCCAAACGCTAAAAGCGATCTTCAGCCAAACAGGGGGTTTCAATCGGGGCCGATTTCGCATGGGTTTAGCCCTTTGTCTTTTGCCTCTTTGTACATCCTTTGGAAGTCTTTAAAACGAGGGGCACAGCCTAACCTGGCCTCCCCAAAGTGCATGCGTCCCGTGAAAAGGAAGTCTCCGTCTCCTGGTTTCACCCCACACTCCAGCAGGGTCTTTATTTGTCCTCGCCAGTTCCCACTCTCCCCCGTGAGCTGAAAGACTTTGCTCTTCTGCCTGTACAGTTTGTTGACACCGACGTGAATTATGGTTTCTTGCTCTTCTGCCTCGTTCGTTACATCTTGAATGGAGCCTCTGATCACTGGAACACAAAGAGGACATAAGGAAGAGTCACCCAAAACCCCTCTGGAAGAACCAGGTCCAAAACCTCAGCCCCACGCAGCCAGGGGAACTGATTTCACGACAGGAGCCCCGGTTTTGGACCTTTGCTATTTTCAGAGTTAAGTTTGTATCAGTAACCTCCAGCATATATTTGTATTTGTCACAGTTTGTATTTGTAGCCTGTCCAGCAACGGGTACCCACATATTAATTTAAACACAAAAATAATTACATCAAAAGATAGCATCAAACACAGTAAAGAGTTCTAACGAGAAGATACATGCTTAATGCTCCCTGTCAACGTACTTTCTGTTCTTCAGCCATGACAGGTACCAGCTAATATTAATTTCCCCTTTAAAAAGGGAAGCATAGAGAATTATCGAAAGTTTTGGTCTTTTGTCAGCAGTCCATTTTAGGGCAGCAAGTAAAGGCCTCTCCTAGATGCAGCCAAGTCTTTGAACTTCTACTTCCATTGTGGCTGCCAGGTCATTCTCTGTCCACCCTGGGGAAGTGCCAGCTGGCACATGGTTTTGAGGTCCTTCACACCATGTCCTCCTCCCTCTCCTACACACACAGCCCCTTCAGACCGCGTTTACTGCTGGTGGAAGTTGCCAAGGGTAAGTAGGTGCCCATCAGTGTTTATGGATGTCACATTCAACTGAGCCACCCGGGGGAGAAGGGAGGGGGGAAGCAACAACTCACCGAAATCACTAGTGCAGACAGCCAAGAGGACTTCTGTGTCACTGCATGGTCGGCAGGGAGCTGGGGATAAAGGGTCAGAGTTAGCAAAGCACTAGGCAATAGTAAATAAATAAACCAGTATTTAAATTAACCAAAAACAGGACACACGCACGACATGGGGACAAGCGGTCCAAAGAGCTGCCAGGCATCAATAACACGACAAGAAATGGAGGCTAACCCTAGTCTCCATGAGCTTTTTGTATTAAAGTAGGAATATGGACCTCTTTAATGCTCCTGCTGGGATATATTATCTAGCGAACACCCTACAATCTCGCTGGGCTTATGCAAAATATGTTTTGATACTGGGTGCATTTGCAGCCTGCTCTGCTGTAAATTCAAAGCTCTCGGGAAGGCTTTGAAGATCATGTGCCTTTTAAACTCTGATGGCAAAGCGTCTTTCTTACAATTTCTATCAAGTGTTGTTGGGCTATTTCACAAGCCATTTAGTCTACGACCACATCAAAGATCCAGGAGGTTACAGAGTGGGGGAGGCAAAGAGGGGAGGAAAAAAACCCCAGCGCATGTGTTTGAGGGCGTCGAGGCAAAGCGGAAACTCGAGCCGGTATCTGTTAGAGCTCAAACAGCACAAAGACCATTTCCTGTACTGCTGGAAACATTTGGATATCAGCGCTAATCTAATCAATGCAAGAATGTGGCTCCTCTTTGTACTCAGCCAGCTATTTCTGGGGAGAAGGTACTGTAGTTGCAGTACAGATGTTTCTATAATACCCCGTTGAGTTCAGGAATTTGCTTACTATCGGGGTCTGCCCTGCCCAGCGACGCTAATTAAGTCTGTCCACTGGTGGCCCAAGGATCAGAGCCCACGTCTTTCACGGGATGTCACCGTGAGGCGGCACTTACACGTCACTCGGAGAAATGAAACCCCCTCAAGCGTGCTGCTCTGCCCGGATTAGCAGAGGCAAAGCCTACAGCAAAGCGGGGCTGGAGACGAGGCGAAGCGCTGGAGCTACCCCTCATTTCATCACACAGTCCACCATCAAACCCCAAGCTGAAGCTCCCCCACTTCGCCCCACCCCCCCCAAAATTTTAGGTTGTTTTTTTTTTTGAAACTCAACATCTGAAAACACTTAGTTACCAGATTCCCAAATAGTCACACCCTTCCTCTCACCCCCGCGCTTCCCGGAGAAGTTTATCCATTGCACTAAGAAGGAGATTGAAACTAGTCTAAACAACGTGTAGCTGGTCCTCATGATGCTCAGCTCTTAACCTTCCTCTGTTAGACGGCACAAGCCATCCTTTTACGTAAGACACGGCAAATCTCTTATTTTTTCCAAGGTCCCAGAAAGGCGGTGATCCAGAAAGAAGGATTATTGAACCAAATCCACCAGATTTGCTCCAGTCAGATGATTAATACACAGTGTAACATGCTGTTTAATAGGATTAAAGAGAATGTAAAATGCACATTTCTGGGCAGGGATATTTGAAGGAATGATTCGAGAAGGTTAAAAAGCCCCAAAAGAAGAGACAAGGAATTGGCAAAACAGATTTGTTAAAGCATCTGGATCAATGGGGCATTTCTACTTAGTGGAGCCTGGATGCCCCCAGGACCTTCAGAAAAAAGTCAGCCTTCACCACCCTCTTTCCCCCCACATACCATTTCAGCTCTCTTTTTTTTGGAAAAGTTTGGACACTGTTTAATATCAGATAGACCCTGGACATAATTGGAGTACTATAATAAATTCAGTCTAAAGATATTTTATTTTTTAAACTCAAGAGATTTTGATTAATGGCTAGACCAAATATCCAAGTTTGATCTGACAGAGAAAATTATATTAACCACGTAACATCCTACTCTGGAGTCGTTTCATTCAAGGCACCTACCAAATTCATCCAGGATGAACACCCCTTTTGCCCAGCCTCCCTCTGCCCAAACCAGGACCTGAGTGAGATCAACCAAACGGATGAAACCTGCAAACCAGCACAAATCCTACAGCATTTTCACATGGACAGAAACTCTAAAACAAAGCATAGCTGATGGACTTCCTCAGAATCCACAGCGGGATTTCAGACACTGGATTTCAGATATTTTGTTCTGCAAAGATCTAATAATAAAAAGGCATCTCGGCCTTTTTAAGTCTGAGTGAAAACAGTCTTGGTTTAGACCAGACATCTCTGTAGTTCATCCAACCCCATCACAAAATTGAAAAAACCAAAATGACTAAGCCATTTTTATTCTCAGGAGGAGTGCAACACAAGCAACAGCATTAAAGATGAAAACCAAAATACTTTAAAAGTGGTTCCTTCCATTTAAATAGACTGACACTGTAATAAATCAAATGAACAAATCTCCACGTATACACAGAACCAAATCATTTTAATTGTGGACTCAAGGCAAAATCCGGCATCCTTTTTAAATGCAAAAGGAAATTAAAAGTGCTCAGCATTGCTCACACTAGATCATTACTTAAAACCTACTTCAGATCCACGCTGACTCACAGCAGTTTGGTGGCACGCAAGCTTATTTAACAACCATTTACCACCACCCATCACTGCAACACCAGACATATGAAGAACAGAAATCCTCTTCTGTGGAACAACTCCCACATCTGCATTCACAGAGTATCAAATATATCTTGCAAGTGGCAAAAACAAGGTATGCAAGCACAGATGGAAAGCGAGTCGTGAAGGATTACTGCCGAGGTAAATGGACCATTAAAAAGCAAATAACATTCACTGGCTACAACCAAAGCTTCATTCCTACAGAGTCTCATAAAAGAAACAAAATCCTTAGGAGGAGGCAATGCCTACGCTTTCTTTTGAATCACAGCCATTAAGGAATCTGTGTGTTTATGCCACAAGTTAGTGATTTTAGCTGCAGCTCAGCACTCATTCACTCTGGAATCGGGCAGCAGGTGTTCTCCTCCAACAGTAGGTCCAAACGACACACACACCTCAGGCTAAAATGGGAAGCATCCTTATAACTGAAAAAAGAAAACAAAAAGTAAAAAAAAAGCACTTCACTCATGCACAGCAGGTGAAGATGTTCATTTTCTGGGGAAACGGGCCCGGTTACTAAACAAGACGGCTGTGTTTGCTGGATGCCTGACTCCCTGGGGATGTCTCGAGGGCTGCCCAGGTTCTCGCGTCCAAAAGCAAGTCTATGAACTTGCAACAACAACAATATCAACGTCAGCTGCTCTAATTCCTTTAAACTCGATAAGCCAAAGAGCCTTAATTCATACAGCAGCAGGGGAAGGGTGAAAAAAAAAAAAAAGAAGAGAGAAAAGCAACGTTTTATTGAAGCCCTCTAAAGCCCAGATGCCTATAACTCAACTCCACCGCCGGTGGCATAAAGCCTGCATTGTGCACGTCGGCTGCCGACTCTCCTGGGAATGCCTTTGATGGATTTTGACAGTATCCTGACCTGAAGTAACCTGAGGCAGCTCTCTCCCTGCATCCCCCCAGTCCAGTGCCTCCAAAGGCCTCTCTGTTCACCTCCCCGCAGAGGGAGATGTAATTACATCATTCCTCACAAGCCAGCAGTCATGTCCCAGCTGCTTTGAGCGATTTGCCCTCTGAACCTGATGTTACCGAGGAGGACGTGGCGATACTAACAATAGACTGCACTTGTTGGCCAACAGCTTTGTCGAACACGTTGCTGGTCCTCTCCGCGGGGAGGCAGAAACGCTCAGGAAGAGAGAGGGATGTGCCCTGAGGAGACGCCATGAGCATCCAGAAGGTCCCCAGCTCGGCCAGCACCAGGGAGTTGAGTTGTCTAGAAAGGGTGTCCTCCAATATTGGGGATGGATCTAAGCGCACCTTTAGTGCTGCAATTTAGCATGAGTCTCCTCTGCCTCGAGAGCTGTGGGTAGGTGTTGCTGTCCTCTCTCTGCACATACACACACACACACACACACACACGGCCTCAGTCCTTCCTCCTTTGGTTTGCGACACTGGCACGCAACCCTCCTCTCCTCTGAAAATAGGAGACGGGGGTTACTTGAAGGGCCACCGTCGCGGTTCAGGATGACAGCTCCCCGCAGGACGCGTTTGAAGTGAGACGTACTGGCTCTGGCTGCAAGCGTCACAGAAACCACATGAATGGGCCTGATCTTCTTTTGAAACATTTGTGTTTCAACAGCCACCCATGGGTCCGACTGACCTTACCTTACCCCAAAACCCGCTTCCAAACCGCAAGTAAGAAGTCTCCTCTGTCTGTCCTCAGTTTTCTCAACACGCTCCACAGCCCCACAGCTATCAAGACGACCAGATGAACCAGGCTGCAGGTCTCTACACACTGTCCCAAAGCTCCACTCACTGAGCCCAAAAGACCTTCTCCACCCACCCTACGTCTCTGCTGAACGTACATCACTGCTCCGGCAGCACGCACAGGAAGAGAGACACCCTTTAAGCAGAAGTGAAAATGTTTAACACAAAGTAATTGCAGAAAACCGCTTTACCGAGGAATACCCTTTGGTTTTATTAAGCAGCTCGTACACACGTGCGGTGTGGTAGAGGTGAGGATGGTGCAGGAGGGAAACATAGAGCTGGTTTATCTGTGCTTCCAGTTTCCGTGGCGTGCATCACCCACACGTTAGCATTTCTGAATAATCCTTTGAAGAGCAATCAGACCTTTTAAGTATCAAAAGCTGCTGAGGAGGCCCAGGCAGGGTTGGAGCATTATTTTCTGTTAGTTCTAGGCTTAAATCTTTTGATAAAAACAAGTAGTCTTCTCTCTTGCACGCTCAGCAGAAGGCATTCAGAAATGGGTCTTGTTGCAGACCAGGCTGATTTAAGCTGAGCTAGCCCATACTGCAGCACCTCAAGGTGTACCAGTGTGGGGCCAGAGCAGACCCATCTCCCGGATGAAAGCTCTCAGCCTGACATCAGCATTAGTTCATATGGAAAAAAAAACCCCAACAAAAAAAAACCAAAAAAAACAACCACCCACACCCTTAAAATTCTTGCTGGCAGCTCTGCAATGGTACCCGTACTGGAAAGGGCATCACAGGATGAGTCTCCTTCCTGGAAACACGAAGTACAAACTTCCGAGAGCAGATTATAAAAATAGAGATGTGGTTTCTCCAATGATGGTGCATTTCTCAGTCATTTTTCTGAGTCCTAAGCAGAAATTGCTATGTTTCAACTGATTACTGGATCAGTGATTTAGCTAGGAGACACAAGAGTTTAAGGACAAACATCACATATGCAAGAAAAAACAAACACATCTTGCCCTGATCCTGCTTTAACTAATTAAAAAGTAGAATAAATCCTTGTAATTATTTCTTCCTAAGTTTGCCGAGGCTTCCTCTCTGGAGAGGCAACACTTCTGCCGTGAAACAAACCCCTCGCAGCTCATATCCCAAACAAAAGGACCTGCTACTTTGCAGTGGAGGTAGACAAGAATTTGACAAGCACTCTGGTCTACCAGGCTTGGACTAGTTATCTCCTCTCTAGATACACCTTCATTTTCCTCACCCCCTCAGAAAGCTCTTCCTGAGTAAGCTAAAATAACATTCAACCTCGTAACACTCACAACCCCCACACCGAAACACCGCCTAAACTCCATCACTGCATCTGCACGCCAGCGCATCTCAAATTTAAAATGAGCAAGCGAGCTGGGAGCTCAGGCCAGCAGAGCCGCCTCCAGCACACCTGCACTCCACACAGTACCTGCGGCCAGATGACACGGAGCATCCCCGCAGCTGGGCTGGACGTCACTGACACCCAGTCACAACACACAGAGGAGCTCTCTCATCACTCTTTTGTTTTACAAGGTTTTCCTGTCTTTGGATGGGATAGGATTACAGGGCTTTCTGCAAGCGCTGCACTTTTTTCCAGCCTGTCAGTAGGAAAAAGCCAAGTCAGGGAGCAAACACCGGAGTTGGACTCGCGCTACTCCCAAGCCCCCTTGGCTCAATAAGCCTCGGACAGGGGAGCCGAAGAGATTGTGCTTCTTCAATGAATAAAAGGTTAATGCTATGAATAACTGAGAGAGTTTAGTGCTCTTCTGAGGGCAGAAGAGTTCAGCCCCATATTTTCTAGAAAGTTAATCTGAGCCCCTGTGCTGAGCAGAAAAGGCAGCTCAGAATAAGAATCATAAGCAAAGATACAAAACTCAAAGTCTCCCTTCTTCTACGGCCAAAACGCAGCCAAGATCTGGTACAGGGCAAGATGGTGATTCAGCAGCTGGACCAAAACCGTGATGCTGCAATGGCCATTCTCCCCAACTTCTTTACATGAAGCAGGGATATTGGTGATTTTATCTCTTCAGAAAAGAAAGTATCAACTCCAGCTCCTTGCCTTAGTTTGTTTCCAACACTCAGTTCAACTTGCACATACGTACAAGTTTCCAGAAGTAGCTCGGAAAATACAGACACTGGCCAAGAACAATTTAAACCTGCAAATAAGCTTAATGAAATGCAGACTTTCATATGCTGTGGCATGGATTGTGCCAAGAGAATTGAGTTAATACCACTTCCTTCCTGCAAAGAAAGAATAAAAAAAGCATATTGTAAACTTCACCATTAGAGATGTGATGACCTCTGCGTTCTGAGAAATGTTAGGACAAGAGACCATAAACCAGAAACTTATCTTTTCACAGAAATGTCTTCCAAGAAGGTATTAAAGTCCTTAAGTACCAAAGAAGACTATCTATGTAAACAGTGTGAGGAAGAGATTTGGTACTAGGCAAGCTCCATTTGCAACAGCTTTCAAAATGAAACTTGGCTCAGCAGCCACAGAGCACGTAAGGGCCCTCTGGGATTGCAGAGTCAATGCCTTTTCACTGTTCCAAGATGCAGCACCCATTCTAACAAATGAGCTGAAAGGTCACCTAGAAACACAAACAGCCAATTGTTTGTTTGTTTGTTTGTTTTTAAAAAAAGGGGGGGGTTGTGGGGAAATGCAGAGCAGTTTTTATTCAAGCAGCATTAGACACTATTAAACTCTACCTCCAGGTCCATGCATGAATTGCATCAACCCAGGAGAAATTACAAGAAGTGTCATATCTTCGAGACACTTCTTTCTGTCCCACCTCCATCAGGGAAAAATAATGCCTGTCCCAAACACCATCTCCCTCCCTTCCCCTCCTGCCCTACGCAGCTCAGTCTCCACCGCTGCCCCGACCCTCTCCAGCCTCTCCATCCCAGCCCTGGGCTTTGGGCTCCCAGGCTGCCATGGCAAACCCCGGTGCTGGGGTGGGCAGGGACGTAACGGTAACAGGGTCAGTGCCAGCTCCCAGCCCAGCTCCTACACTTACCCGTTGCATCACCAGCGCTATAAAAATCCTGGGTTACAGTCAAGCCTGCAATGTATCGTGTCCAAAAAGCCCTACTCAGCAGACCAGCTTTTCAGTTAAATTCCTTCTGTCTGAATTGCAGTGGAAAAAAAAAGAGAGTCGAGCAAGCAAGAAGTGTTTCTGTACTAGTCCCCGTTTCTGTGCAAGCAGCATTTGTAATCATCTGCCATTTCTTTGCTTTCTCTTTCCCCTTCCTAACGGCAATTAAAGAGAAAAGCAGGCAGCAAGGTAGCTGCCGGGAATGTCTCCTGCTGTATGTGCTCAAGACACCAATATAAAGCCAAAAAAAGGTGTATCTATTTGTTTATCTCACAGAAAATACCCCTCTCCTTCCTCAAACCTACCACTGCTGCCCAAGGGGGAGCAGGAACGGGAAGTGCTGGGCAGGCACAAGGATGGATGAGTTGCTGGAAGGCAGAGGTGCCTCCAGACAGTCGAGGGGCTCTTCTGGTCTCCTCTGACCTTGCAGCTGGGGCAGGACCTCTCTCCCAGCTGCCCCACAAGAGCCCACCAGCACAGGCTGCTGTAGCATCACACCTCCACGCTGCCCATCTACCACCAGCAGCACAGGACCACTGCAAATATTTCTACTGACTCAAAACCCACAGAGACTGAGCGCCTGACTCATCCCCTCTAAAATTCACTCCGAAAATATTTCTTTTTTCTTTTAAAGAAAATGTCATTCCCAAGCCTTGTAAAAGCACACACTGATCAGATCTAGGAAAACATAGTTATAAAGAAAGTTTTGTCTTGTTTAGTTCTGTCTCTGATAGTGAACAAAACACTCAGCTCAGATGTCATGCATCACGGAAGGAGGAAGATGAAGAAGTGAGGTGTTTTTTACCCCATGCCCTGGGGAAGCTGTGCGGCCAGGCACACGGCTCTGGGGCCGGAGCTTCCCTCTGCCCCGGCCAGGGCTTGGGGAGAGGCTGGAGCCAGCACCTACTGCCAGGCTGGATACCCGCCAGGGACACAAAGCCTTCCCTCCCTCCCCACCACCCTCCTCTTCGGTCCGGTCCATTAATGCCTCCTATGGAGCAGGGGAATAGAATTAAGTAACAAGTGGCTGGTTAAAGTTAAACCCTGAGAGTGGAGTAATGACAGACCAAAGATTAAGTGAGTTTAAAAAAAAAAAAAAAGAAAAAGAAAAGACTAAGAAAAAAAAAAGTAGCACATGTGCACTCACATCCACACAGGTCCTTCTTCTTCCTGTTTCTAGAAATCAAATTCTTTCTGGTGTGTGGGAGAGCTCTGAAGGAACAACGCCAGTTTTTATTTTAAAACCACGTTTATTTGATCAGCCTGTTCTTAAGGGGGGCTGTGGAAGGGCTACATCTCAGGCAATGAGATGTTTGGTGTTACAACACTGTTCAGTTAACCCCAACAAAGTTACCTAAGGTTTTCCATTCGTAACAGGTAAAGCCTTAAGATATATACAGCTTTTCTTACTTAACAGCACACATTTCTTTGTCATGTCAAAATCATTCGCTGGTTCTACATAAGCCTGGGCTTTTTTCCCCTTCTATTTTTTTTTTTTTTTTGCCTTGAATTTCTCACATCCACTTACACGTAGATGAAGCTGGTGTAAAGCTGCTAACAGTTCTGCTGGGGCAGAGGTGCATCCTATACAAACAGGAAGGATCCCGGGGGAGTTCAGGCAGTGGAGAGCCAGGCCAGGCTCCGTGCGTGTATCCCAGCACTAACGATCACCACAAACGAGCAGGACGCTGGGGTTTCTGCCTGTTGTAGGAGCCAATGCCCAAATCCCAAACAGGAGTCCGAGCGGTGCACAGATAGCCGAGGGGGGACCCATACAACCCATACCAAAAAAACCCTTCCACAAACGTGAATCAGCAGCAGAAATTAATGCTGGATCAAAGCCGTGTGTCGTAGGGCAGCAGCTTTTTTGACCCAGTATTAAACCTCCCAAGGTCAGATTGAGCAAATCACAGCTCTGGGTCCCGGGTAGCTTCCAAGTACCCGTGCAATATTACAGTGTATATTTTTTGGCTTCTACAACAGATGAAGGTGAAAGAGATTTTCTGACCTGCAAATCAAGGCCCTAACAGAGGAACAATTTGGCCCATGTTTCAGTGAGTTTCTTATTCCTCGGGAAAGGTGGGGGGGCGGGCAGAGGAATGCGGTTCCCCCGCCCTCCCATCCCTTCTTTAACTACAGCCTCAGGAATTAGCAAACTAAACAGTTCTGCAGAGCAAGCACCGAGCGTTATTAAAGACTGCCAAGCAACTCCGTTGGATTGCAAATCTGTTTGCCGGACTATCTTCCGCAGCACATAAAGGTCAGAGCAAAGCAGAGCCCCAGCTGTCCGGACAATACACCTGACTGCTTATTGGTTTTGACTGCCCACTGAGTTGAGAAATAAGCTAACGGCATTCGTGGCCAGTCTAGCAAAAATAAGCTATTTTCTTGCTCCCCCCTCTCCCCTGCAGCTGCGTATTTATCATTGCAGCTCCATTGTCACCTCCTCTGCCCATTGCAAAACCAACTACTGTCCTGGAAACGTCAAAAGGCAGGCACGGCCAGAGGAGACTGCTGTCAAACTCATTTTCTTGGGGGAAGGAGAGGTTTAAATTAGGGCATCCCTCCAATTTTGCCTTTTTTTTTTTTTTTTTTTTAGGTGAACACTTCTCAGTTTAAAATTTTTCACCTTACTGAGGCTCAGATGCCGAAAATATCACCTTTGCTCAATTTAAGAACATGTGTGTCCGTTCCCCACACGTCTTCACACAGGAAGAAACCCAAAAACTTTACTCTGAAATTCTTAGCCCCAGTCAATCATTCGCTGCAAATCTGACCACTTTAGGCACATGAATAATTAGAGCAGGTTTCAAGCTACTCAAAATTAAGCCCACTCCAGGTTCTGTCATGTTGCAGTCAGCCTGATCAATTTTAGGTGTTGATCCATGACACCCAGTGCAGTGATGTGCCCTCAAAAACTACCTTAAAATGTGCTTTTTCAAATAAATATAGGGTTAGGGAATGCTGTTTACTCTTTTGTAAAAAGTTAGTTTGTATCTAGTTTTGTATCATCCTTTACTATGGGAATAGACATGAAAGTTACTACGGAAATCCTTCCTGCAAGGAGGGTGAGCACACAAAAAACGATTCAGAAAATAACATGTACTAAAGCAGGAGTGTCAAAATGCTCCATTACAAGGCCAATAATTGAAGTATATTTTGAACTGCATGTAAGGATGCTTCCTGGTGTTTTTTCTCTTAAAACTTGCTGCTGACCTTTTAGAGAGAGAAAAAGCATACAAAGCAGCAGCAAACCTTTAGAGAGACAACCTTATGTGCCACCCGGACCCCGTGAACTCAGCCTTACAGAATGGATCCCTGGGCTTTGCTGTGCTGCTCGTTATTAATTTCACCAGCAAATCCTGCTGGGAGAAGTGGGACATCAATTCTGTTCTTCTGCGCAAATCAAACCAGACCACACTCAGATTTGCTTTTTTCCCCCTAACACAGCTTAACCCCAAGGGGTATGAGTTTATCTTGTGCAGAAACCAGGGGGGAGGAAGAAAAAGCAAGCCATTTTTCTCACCTCGTGGTGGGTATTGGAATATAGACCCCTGCCAGCCCTGCAGCACACAGCGGTGCTGCCACCCCTGCCACAGAGCGTGGTGCCAACATCTCGGATGGTCACACTGACTCAAGCAGAACCTGTGCTAAGCATAAAGGTCACGGGGACTTTCACTTTAAGTGTTCCAAGTGCCTCTTTCCATCACCTCTTCTGCAAACCCTGGTGATGAGCACAGCGGGGACCGACAGCGACTTCCGTACTGCAAATACCTTGGCAGAGAGCGGGCATGCCACCCCAAGCTTCCTGCTCACCAGCTCTGGGACAAAAACAGTGCATGTTTCCACTCCAACAAGAAGTGAAAAATACACCAGCGCATCTGCTGCTTCAGGCTACAAAGAATCATAGAATGGTTCGTGTTGGAAGGGACCTTAAAGATCATAGAGTTCCAACTCCCCTACCATGGGCAATGACACCTCCCACTAGACCAGGTTGCTCAAAGCCCCGTCCAACCTGGCCTCAGCAGCTCATTCAGCCTCCAAGAAAGAACAAAAAAAATTGGTTATTGGGGAGCAACCAGAGGAAAGCATGAGATCAAGAGCCCACGAGCTGCGATGGCAATCGTGCTCTGGGAGAATACCTGCTGAGACATAGCAGATTGGTGCCCCACCTCTGCCAAACCCAAACTGCAATAAAGATCTAAAGTTAAGAAGGGTGCTTCAAAAAGCCATTTGTTAGTAGAAACACTGGCATAGCCCAAATTCTTAGGAGCTTTCTTAATTTCCAATCTGTTTTCTCAGGCCACTGAATTAACAGCATACAGGAAATAGCTGAATACTGTTCCTAATTAGTTAACTGGATTTATCCAGTTTTGCCTTGTTTTTCAGATACCCACTTGAGCACTGCACCTCCTATCTATTAATATTCTCAGCCAGGCACCCAACATTAATAAAGAAAATGTATAAAACAGTTAATAGAACCTGCACTAAGTTGGTAGATGCCATCAAGATAAAGGGACATTTTTGTTAAAGTTTGACTTCTTTACTACACAAAAGCGGGTGGGTAATGAAAGGGCTTTCAATTTACCTCCTGAGCTCTAACAACCAAATTACAGATATCTCCATGAGTGTGCAATGGGAAAAGCAAACTACACACCTTACATAAAGCTGGAGCCAGAGCTTGGATACGACGCTCTTGAAATAGACTTTACGCAACAAAATAAAGGTTTTTTGGTGGGAGAGAAGGGAGAGGATTGACCTCCCTCTCAAAAACGTTAGGGCAAACCTACAGATTCTTGTTTCACACTAGCTGAGCAGAAGCTGAAGAACTTAAAAAGCCAATGACTCTCAAGGGACCTCCACACTTTTCATAGGAATTTAATCCAAGCAGCTTGCTGTGCTGCAATGCAGATCTAGACCAGGCACACACTCCACTACAGCTGAGAAGCTCATATGGGTCATCACCTTCAGAAAACTTCTAGGAACTATATGGCCAAACAACACTTTTGCCAAAACCTCCATCTACTTGCCAGTATAGGCAGCACAGCACAGACCCAGAGCATTTACTTCCAGCACAAGCAAAAAAGATTAGAATCAATAGAATTCAACAATTTAAACAAGTTCTGCTGCTTCTCAAATGGCCTTGGGCCAAAATGTCACTGTGCCTCAGTTCTTCAGTTGGGCAAACACCAAGGCTTCAGAGCCTTAGTGAGCTGAAGTTAATGGACCATCAGTGTGGATGGGAATCATATAGGGCTACAATCCAAAACCTCATCTGAAATCAAAAGCTCTTTCAGTCACCCATCACTTCAGGCATCAAGAGGAGAACACACCCATCAAGATGTCTGAATTGCCAAGGTGACCATTCTTAGGGACAACTCACAGAAAATAGTGACAAGTGCTGTAGCACACGCTTGCCTTCGCTCCTCTTCCCAGCCTAAGAAACTACAAACCCCCAGAAATGTGCTTTTTTGCTGGTTACTATCACAGCAAAAACCATCCCACACCAACTTTCAGCAATCTGAATTAAAACCTATCAGTACACTACAAATACTTCCCACAGTTCGGGAAACCATAAAAGAGTGCAATAAGACAGACTCGGAGCCAAGAAAGGGCTAACCCCCCAAATCTGGAAAATTTTAAGGCTGCACTGTGTCATTCAACCTCCCCGAGAAAAGGGAAAGGCCAATTCAGAACCTGTGTACGTTTTCTGCTGAATTATTTGCTAGACTCTGATTAAGTGGGAAAGAATGACTGTAAACTAATAAAACTTGAGGTTTTCTAATTAAACCACAGGCACCCTGCCAAGCATTGCTGATTTGTTGATGCACCCTGCAATGTCAGGATTCTGAGGACACAACAGGTCGTTAAAGTCTTAAACAGATGACTTATACTCTTTAATCAGAGCTGGGATGCCAGGTTAGGAAGAGAGAGTAAACTCCAGGGCAGAGTACAGTAATTATCACCAGGAAACAAACACACCGTTCAGCGAAGTGGGGAGAAGTTGTTAGCGAGTAGTTATTGCACAAGGAAAGGGCTGGATTTCTGAGCCCCACACCTGGGTCTTTTTATGATTGTCATCTCCTCCACTCCGCGGTTTCAAGAAAATAATGCAGGTCCTTCGCCCTCAGCCGAAGCGCTGCAGCGTTAAGCAAGGTCAGGAAGTGCGCGAGCCTCCTCTGCCCAGCTCTGCCAGCACATCTCAGCCCCCATCTGCAGCAGCATCTCGCCTCTCTGTCACCTCTTCACACCTACTGCCAGCTCGGCCCAACTCCGTCAAACTGCAACTCAAGAGATGCTCACTTGGGTTTTTTCCAGCGTGCAACAGCCGAACTGCAACTCAAGAGATGCTCACTTCGGTTTTTTCCAGCGTGCAACAGCCAAAACAGGGACAGAAGTGTCCTCGGAGAGAAATGCAGAACCTTAAATCCAGTTTTCAGCTCCTTTAAGGTCAGCACTTGCCTCTGGCTGGAGCCTCCTCTCCGATGAAGAAGTCACCAGTGATTTCAGTCTGGAAACCAGTGATTTCAGACTGGAAACTTCCCCTCCAAATGAACTGCTCAGTAAAGTGCGTTTCTGCAGAGGTTTCACAGAAAAACTAGAAGCAGCTCCAGAAGAAAGAAGGTCCACGAACTGCAAAGAGCCCCAGATATATTGCTCTATAGAAGCCTCACAAGGCAGCTATTTGGCAGTTTCCCCAGACATATAGATATTTATAGGAGAATAAAAGTGCTCATCTGACTGAGTAGTGGAAAGAGTCATGTATGGCATTTTCATCGTGTTTTCACCCCCCGCCGCCCCTCCCCAGAGTCTGGGGATCCAAAAAAAGGCAAGAGAAATAATTTAAAATACAATAGAGATCCCTAGTTTGCCCGGAAGGCTCTGCTGATGAACTATTAAAAAGCTTCTTCTGTCCAAACAAGACACTTGGAGCGTGAAGCAGATAGCCCACCACATTGTTTTATAGGAGAGCACTGAAATTCAACCAGTGTCTGTTACAGCTGAGAATACAGCAGTCACAGAAAAAGTGATTTAATACGCCTATCAAAGAGGAAGGCTGTAATTGGATTCAGTCCTCAGTTTGACTTCTGAAAGTCTCCAAAGAAAACTCCCATCAGCTTTAAAAATCTCCAAGATTTTATGTGGAATGAAGAGCACTTCGTTCGAAAAACACAGCAGTTTGTGCCGGCGTGTGATGCTAAGTATGCCAGCAGCGAGTCCCCTTGATTTTAGCAAAGCTCAGCATAAATCTATGTGCAAAGTAAAACCAGCAGCGACAAGCAGTATTTCTCACATACTATTTTACCTATATTTGGGAAAAAAAAAAAAACTAAAACAAACATATAGAACTTTTCTTGGTAAGTTTAAGTTAGCCTGCATGAGTCTCCATCCTCACAGCCCGTCAAAGAAAGAAGCACTGAATTTGGGAACATTCTCCAAATAACTGATTAAACAATGTATTTAATGTCTTCTGCAATGGAATTTTACTAGAAAAAAAAACAAAAAACAAAACAAACATATAGAACTTTTCTTGGTAAGTTTAAGTTTGCCTGCATGAGTCTCCATCCTCCCAGCCCGTCAAAGA
>KZ506914.1:114427-126545 GCA_002844005.1 Limosa lapponica baueri | reverse complement strand
TAAGGCTCCCCCGAAATCCTGGATCAACCTCGTGAAGTTCCTAGAAAAAGACAATTATGCAGAAAGTTATTTTTGATTCCCCTGGTGTGAGCCCTTGCAAACTTGAGCCTGAAAACATAAAAGACTGAAACTATGATGCTGGTCACACCCTCAACGCAGATTATAGGTGTAACCAGAGGAGGAATTCATCACAAAATCTCTCTGATCTGAAATCAAGCAGAACTCAGGAAACAGCTGCCAAATACCCAAGGCCAGAGACCTCTCATCCTGGGGCCAGTTCTTGTGTTAGTCGGGGCTCTAAAGCTTATTATATCCCCAATTTATGGAAAGAGTAAAGATTACTGACATCCATTGTAGAAGTTGGAATGTTTTATTTGACTTTTTGTTAAAATGAATCTACGCTTGGCTGAAGTAGTTTTTTTGACTTACTCCGGGAGAAAGAGACATTTACTATCTCCACACTTCCAAGTGAGAAGTTCACCTTATAACAGTAGGTGTACCCTTGGGGTTGCAACTAACAGTGACTATCATCATTAGTAGTACAATGGTCTGTACTGTGTAACTGCCCCTGGAGCAAAAGATCAGTTTAATTGTTAATGAAGGCATCTTTAAATTACTTGTCTTGAAAAGGTTATATATTGCTTGTGTGGGACCATTCAACCTGGTCTCTATGTTGTTTCTCTGCTCATGACCACCACCATCTATTTTGCATGTGCGTTGTCTGGGTTTGCTGACATTTGTAAACCATTGACTGAATTTTTGATGTTTTCTTCTAATGTTATATCCCAAACATGTGAGACTCCAGCTAAGTGGGATTCTGGTGGAGGGTCACTCTGCATTGCTCCAAGGTCTGTCAGATGTCCAGGCGTGCAAAGGCAGCAGCTGAACAGGGACAGGCAGAGGACACAGTGAACTTCTTGTCTGGCTTCTTGTTTCCAGCTCCGTGCTCTGTACTGTTGTGTTCTGCTGTGAGAATCCTTCAATTCTTCTTCCCTTTGGGTCTTTAATGCTACCAGATGGAAATCCAGCTCAACTTTCAAAAACTCTGAATAATTTATTAAGAACAAAATTGTTGGGTCTGAGAGCTGGTTCCTTCTCTCCCTTTCTCCTTTTCTCTCTGCAAACTGCCTTTCAGAGGCAAAGTTTCTAATTACAGGTCAGGGAGGCAGGTTTAATCACACAGCAGAGCCCTTGATGCAGCATTAGAGAGTGTTATTTATACACCTGAATTAATAGGGATGCAGCATTTCAGCTGAGAAGAATAAGGTGGTTTTCAATTTCACTCTTTTTATGTGAAACAAACCACATCAGATTCACTGGGCTTTTTTGACCTAAATTATTGGGATTCTGAGTAACTAACAAGTAACTGCTGTGCAGAGCTAGAGCAAAAAGAAGCAAGAATAGACAGAGAACTGCACACGTAGCAGGGGAACAACAGAAGCAGGATGTATCGGAAAAAGCCAGGAGGAGATAGAAAGAGGAAGCCATTGGGAAAACTGAACAGGGTAAAAACACAAATATGCAGCTGTCTGTCCCAAGGAAGGCTTTTGGAGAGTTGTAGCATCCACAGAAACAGAAGGCTGCAGTGTGTTGGCATGCACCCAGATACCTCAAAATATTGTTGTTTTTTTTAAGGCCAAGAATAGGAGAGGTGGAGATGAAACGTGAAGCGTGTGAGGAGTCCCTTGTACTCTGTGCTGCAGGGAATGGGATCCCTGCACCGTCAGCACTTAGAGTCTCCGTCAGCGTTTACTGGAGGTATTGGTTCTGTAGCACTGGAAGGAAGTGGGGAGTCCTGACAGGATTGTTCCTGCAGTATTGTGAGCTCCAATGTGTCTTATTTACAGCAGTGAATTTTCTCTGCAATTTCGGATATGAAGCTCACAATCCCTGTGGACTTTCATCCAGTTTTATCTCTGTCTCTAACTTGTGTAGTTTGGCTTCATGTTTGTTTTCTGCTTGGCTGCTTGGAAAGTCTGTGAAAATTTCTAGGAGCTTTCTGGGCTTTTTTCAGGGTTAAAAAATGGGAGACCTGTGCCTGTGCATCTCATTCTCTAAGCTATGGAATACACTGAGTTGACTGAGATTGTGATACCCAGAGTCTTCATAGGTTTGTGTGTCTTCCACAAGATAAATGTGGTGGGCCATACGGTGGGAAAGGGCCCCCAACACTAGGCTACTCCTTCTAACAGCAGTTCTCTGGGTTGTGATTAATAGATAAGACACCTCTCCCACAGTGTGCCCAGGCAAAGCTATGCAACTCACCATGACCTGCCAAGTCAACATATCTGCCACGTGAAAATCCCAAAGTGACAGAGACAGAGGGATGCTGTGCTTCAAAATAGCTAGAATGCAGGTTCTGTGGGTATGGAGCAAAGCAGAGCAGCCAGAATACAGGGTCTTATGGTCCGTATGTGAGACTTGGCATGGCCTTGAGCGCCTAGAAGCTGTATTTTACTGTGAGTGGTAGATTTCTAGAAGCTGTACTCAGCAGTCTCTAAGCTAAGCTAAGAGACAGATGAATGCAATGCAGTCAGTACCTATATGATACATTACTTAAGGAAAAAAAGGTTATCTACTTTTGTAAATTTACTTTCAATCCCAAGATAATTTTTTTGTTTAGATTACCTATACTGTGAACCTTGTTCTCAGGTATGTCTGCAAATCATTACCACAGTGCTGGAGCAGTGTGTGCAGGGAATAGAAACCGATTCACCAGGTATACAGAGCATCACAGTGCTGCAGCCGTTGGATCCATCAGGCTGGGTCTCCAGCAGCGTGTCAGGATCCAAAATGGGGTTGCAAGCTGGATGGAAGATCAGTTGCAGAAAAGAGGTCACAAGCTTGAAAGAGAAGTCTTCAGCAGAGAAAGATGGAAAATACTGCTCCCCAGGATGCAGCCCAGCTATGCTTCCTAGGCTTTGCGTTGCCAACAGGAGGTTTTCTACCAGGCTGCATGGGAGGAGGATGCGGGGTCTGTGCGCGCTCTCCCTGTGACATCCCTGTTATTACTGTCACATGCAGATGGCTGACAACCGCCGTGACAGAGGCAACCCAGGCTTTGGAGTTGTGCTGCACTAGACAACTTGACGGGTGTGTGATAGTCAGGCTGCCCTTCCCGTAGGAGGAGATTTAGAGAGAGCTGTTGCTTTTTGGTATGTATGTGGTTTTCTCCTCCAAAAATAGCTGTCTGTCGAAGTGGGAGGATTTCAGAGATGGGAGAGGATTAGCAGTGATGACATGGATGGTCATATTTCAGGGCAAACACCTGTAAATCAGTCTAAGCCTGTAAGTAGCAACCTATTAAACCGAGTTCACCTCGGCAGCACTCACCCTGTGTCTGTTCAGGAAGGCTGGAGGCAGCTACCCAGCCCTCGGAGTACGGCTGGTGCTACAAGCTCAGCCTTTTCCCATCTTCTGCACCAGGGCAAATGGAGCAACTATGGATGTTTACAGCTGACAAGACAAAACATATAAAGAGGTGATGACATTTTATTAATACATCTTCCGCATTTCTACTTCTATCTTATCCCATTTCTGACCCTTCTTGGAGCTCTGAAATGCTTTTTCTTCTTGTTTTGTTTTTGTTATGGGCGTTTTAGCAGCGAAATTCTTTTTAACACAGCAGATGAGATTAAGTCTTCCAGTGCTGCCCCTTCCGTTCAGCAGAAGAGCTGCTAGCAGGGATGTGTTGCCTGCTTTTCTGGAGGTGAAGCATACAGCTGTTCTAGCATCCTCTGCCCTTTCCAACCTGCAGGCTTGCAGTCAGAAATCAGAATATTAACTTGAATCCTTTGTTATTGCCACTGGCCTCTGTTATTGCCTCTTTCAAAAAGGGCTCTGCCCTGGAATCTCTGAATGAACTGCTGTAAACTCCTGTTTAATGAACTTTGCATAACAAAGTGGAAAACATTTTCTGTAGATACATGGTTTAACTACAAACTATTAATGATTGTTAAGTTACTTTGTGATCAAACACTCTATACCTGTGATGTAGTGGTGAAAATGTGACAGTCACGGAACTCAATCTAGTTCTCCCATCAACTTCCAGAGTGATTTCTGACATTGCAGTGTTTTTGTACCTGGGTTCCACTAATCCATTATCCTGGGTTTCCAGAAAAATAGCATCAACCTCACCACTTTTTCACCATGAGAGAAAAACAGGAGTCAAATCTTGTATAAGGATGCTCTTATAAATATGTCTCCTGTGTTTTTACTAATAAGCTGTCAGAGTTCCTTCTGGCTTTGGAGTTTGGGAATTACTAGGAACAATCAGTGTGTCTCTGAGATGCTGCATTCATCACTTCTGGATTATGCTGATAATCACTTTCCTTGTTGAAACGCATCACCCTAGTTTCATTCCAGGAACTATGGGTGTTAATTTCTTAAGAAACTTTTGTTAATTGCAATGTAAGCAGTTTTGGGGCAGGGGAAGAATCGGCTGTATCAGAAAGAGGACCCTGTTCTGCATGTACAGAACAATAAAGGTCTGGCTGTGGCAAAAGCCTGTTCCTAAATTTTCTGGAGTGCTTTTGGGAAACACTGCACCTCTGTGGGAAGCACGGTTGGCCTGGGTGAGTTGCTGGCTTACAGCTGCCGACAAAAAACGCAGTCTGTGCCATCGCCTGAGTAAAGAACATTTCGTTTTCTAGTAGGCATAAAGAGTTGCCAGTGTCATTGAAATTTTGTAGCTCTGAATAGTTGCTGTAAATTTCATCTGGGCAATATCCCCAATTGTGTTAGATATAATTACGTTCAAAGTTCTTTTTAATCATTTATTTGGAACATGTCCCAAGATTCAGCAGTTTTGGATTGGGACAGAAATTGAATTATTTATTATCAATTAGAGGTTGTCAGAGCCTTTGACACCACGTCGAGCTGGCATTGTTTGGTATCTGTATTAATGATCGTATAGATAAAAGCATGAAATTATTGGTTAGGAAGCTTTTATTCTAGGCTGAGAAGGCTAGTTTGCATACTTGGCTGGATGCTTCCCTACACTCACTCTCATTATGGCTCTGTTTAATCAAGTCAACGTTGCCTGTGGAATCGCTTGCCCATAAATTGATGAATTGACTGTAAGAATAATTCCCCCTAGATGGAACCCAGTTGTGACTTCCCTTGCCATCCCAGCCCAGCACATTTAGACTCTTCTGCTTTGGCTGTGGTCTGCTATAGACCCTGGAACAATCTTTGTCACATCTGTTCTTTTCTTACCAGAGCAATTTATTGATGGCTATTGGTGCTATGGTAATGCTGGATGCTGAGCTTTTGTTCCCCCAGGTGAAGGGATGGAGATGATAACCTCACAGGTGTTCTTGAGCTCTCTTCACAGCTCTCTTCTGCATCCTTCTCTCATCAGTGTGGGTCTTAAAAATAATTTTTCTTACTGTGTTTTGGCGCTTTGCAAGAAACCTCAGCTTAAGAGGAAGATGACGTAACAGAAGACTGCAGAGGGTAATCCCAGATACGTTGCTGCAGAAAGGGGAACTGTCAGGAAATGAGAGGTAAGGAGCATGGAGAAGACGCCACTTGCCTCCTTGAGTGGCTGAGGAGAAAGGATGCTCATCTGACGTTACCTCATCCCCACGTTTTCTGGATTTGGCTGTTGCCAGGGTTGGTATAGCCTCAGTGGGAGAAAGAGGAGGAAAAAAAACCCTCTGAGGATATACTTGCACAATTTTTTTGTAGCCTGCACTCCGAGCTGCTGGAAGGAATGCGCATTAGCCCAGTACAGAGACTGATCCAGCATGTTACAAGATGTGATTTGAACAAGATTGTAAGAAGTTACGCACTAGATCCAGGGAGAGAGCAGGAACTTCTCATGTGATAGATACAATAATTCATGTTATAACTCCCTCACCATTTCTGCTCCTCACTGGAGTCAGTTTCCCTCATATCAATCTTCTGAATTCCAGTATTGTTTCTTGACATTTATGTAAATTTCTCCGTGGGATTACTGATCTGTTAGGGGGGTTTCTTCTCCTGATTTTTTTTTCTGCTCCATACACATTTATCAAAAGCAGGGTTGTCCCGCTGTCACAAGGAAATTATCACATACACCACTTTTCCAATTATTTCATTACAGCAAAGGAAACTGGAACTAGAGAAAGACAGAAGTTCTCATTTTACTGGGAAATGTTGAGATTTCAAAACCTTTTCCATTCCAGAATGAATCACTTTTTAAATCAAACTTTCTTACAAAATGAAACTCTGAAAACATTGTTTTGTTTTGATTAGAGCAGTTCCTCTGATTTCAGTGTCTCTAAACTGAAAAAAGTTATTTTATATAGGTTTATGTAACTTTTTATATAATTGTATATTTTTTCTTGTTTTGAAAACATTTTCTCAACAATGTCCAATACACTGAAAATGCCAAAATAGGCCTTTTTGACATTATTGAAATACCTCATTTGTTTTTTGGAACAGAAAAATCTCCATGTTTTTCAAAGCAGTTGGGTTTCAACAAACATATTTTTCCTTTAGCATTCCTTCGCACACAAACACTCATTATCTAGACAAATATTTTAATACTACGTAACTCCCATTCTTTTCAAATTGGTGCCTGTATGGTGAGAAGTACCTCTTCCAGTGAGCTCACTTGGAAAAGCTGAAGCTGCTTGTATCCAACCTCTCAGGCTCAGTACTGACTTCCACAAAGGAAAGTATGCAACTGGAATTCCTGGAACAGACCTCTCTTGAAGTATGTGCTTTGTATCAAAGATGCTATTTCTCAAGGAAAAAAAAAAAAACAAACACCAAAAGAAAACCCAAGCCAACCGAAGCCCAGCCTGTAACAACAAATCAACAAAAATAAACCCACTTTTGTTATAAATCAGCTTTTGTCTTGACTTGCAGAAGGTGCAATGGCCCCTTCATCCGCTCAAATCCTTCTACTTAGGGAAAAAAAAAAGTGGAAATGGAGAATGCAGCATGTCGAGCTGGTACAAACGCGCCTCAAACCCCGTGAGCAACTTTTCTTCCTCAGTCTGGTAGTGATGTTTCTGATTCCCAACCTCCCTCCTTGGAAGCTGACAAGCAGCAGCAACTCTCAACCGAGGCAGGCTTGGGAAATGACTAATTAAACAGTGATTGCAGGATTGCTTCCTGACCTGAGTATCAGACCACAAGGGTGAAGCTTCATAAAGATAGAGTGAATGCAGGAAGCAGTCCTGCATATTTCCACAATAGGGGCATTATGGAGACATGCCCTGGAGGCTGCTTGAGACCTCGCTGAATGGATCCTGATACCATCGGGGAATGGAGTACCTGCTAGTTCAAAGCGAGCCTGAATGCAGGTTTTAATCCCTTCTGACAATTGTTGAGAGGAAATGGCCTTTCCTCTGACCTTATCGTTGTAAACAACAACTAGTCATCAGGTTTGTCCTGCTAAGGGAATAGTCAAGGTCTATGCAAGGATTTTACTTCAGATTTTTTTTTTTTCCCTTCTCTGATTACAATGGTTTAATTCTCTAGACCTGAAATGCATTCTCACCCCTTAATATACTGGCTTCGGGTACATTCTTTGTTAATTATTGAGTCCATACAGCTTGGCCTTGTTCAAATTAGCTTCTCGGAGCTGTGGGCAGACATCCATGGCCAGTTTCGGTGCTCAGCCCTGTGGTTGTTTCTGTGACGAGTGTTGTGAGATGCCTTTTGGATACACCAGTATCCCCAGAACTGGGTGTGAGACAAGCTGACAAACTCTTCCAGCATGACAGAGAATCTCTAAGAGCTGTAATGGCCAACAGGCAGGATGGGGGACATGCTGCTGGGCACCATTAGTGTGGCAGTTTTAGTATGGTGGAAGGATGCATACACTTCTGGATGTGCAGCAGTGGGTGGATTTAACTCTGTGGATTCATACGGCTTTTAGTGCTCACACAATGCAGATGACAGAGGAAATGAGACAGTAGCTTTTGCAGCTCCTGGAGTTAGAGCCAACTGTCTGTAACCAGCAGGACAGAGTGACGATGCAGAAGAGGGCTGACCTGCTGTAGTGGCAGAATTTCAGGATGATGAAATCCACTTTCCCCCAGATCTGTGCAGGACTCCGCCACTGACAGGCCCCAGCATTGGGAAGAGCCTGGCTCTGGCCACCTGTAAGCATGCCCTTCCCAGTTGCTGCTCATCAGGTGCTAAGTGGTGGAACAGAGATCAGCTGTCACAGCCTTTCCGAAAGGGAATTTGCAGAGCTATCAGGAGGGCACTTCTGTGCCTGGTCGTAGACCTTGGCAGGGTACAGGAGGTTACTGATGGCTTGGTATGAATGGCTTTTTAATTTCACTTTTTAATTCCAGTGGAGGTTATGGGTAGCACTCACATGTCTGCTCTTTGGTTCCCCCACACTAAGTCAGAGAGCAAGCCAGAAGAGATTTCTCCCTCGCACAGCCTGGCTGATCACTGCAAAATGAGGGGTGGGCTGCAGAAAGCAGCGTGTCTGAGCTCTCTGAAGTCACAGCTTTTTCACTGGAGCAAAGGAACATTTCTTCCCTAGGTAAAGACAATGAATTGTAATTTTTTTCTTGTTATCCTGGTTGACCCAGCTTAACTTTTGCTTATCTAGCTTGTAAGGATTCTGACTACATGCTTTGACAAGGGAAATGTGGTGTATTTTCAGTAGGCTGAAGTTCACTATATGTAGGTCTGTATTTATAGTGAGAAGCCTGTAAAGGTCTGCAAACAAGAAAAGGTTAAAAGCTACTTTCCCTGGTTTTGTAGGAATGTCTGTGCAGGCTGTGGCAGGCTAAGGGGAGGCTAACCGATGGGTTTTTAGCAGAAAGGGTGGCTGTTTTTCACAATTATGTTCTACCTGTGGTAAGTTTGGGCTGCGCTCTGCGTAACCCATCTGTGAGCAAAGGGAAAAGCCTGAACACTGGGGGGAGCAGTCTCTGAACACCGTATACATCCTCTGCCAAGTGGATGGTCAAGGTCAGGGGCTCCAGTGGCAAAGAAAACGGGATTGGATCTACCCTGTGCTTTGTCTCTGGCACCCACGTGTGCTGTGCCGTGAACAGACTGTACCCAAGGGGAGGGGTTTCTCTGATTTTCACCAGGGATCCGTGGCTGCGGGTGGAAGAGGCTGTTATGAGAAGTATTTGCAGTCTCCCCTGTAGCCACATGAAGTTGTTTCGCTTGATCCGTAGCAAAATGAGTTGGGATCACTTTGCTTCTAGTTTCGTTCAGGGAAAAAAAAAAACCCATATACAAGGCTGTGGCCCACGTGTACCAGTGGGACTGAGACATGAGTAAGTGGGAAGGATCTCAAGAAGCTCTGACGTGATATGCCTGAAAGGATTTCCTCTCCTCCCGCCCTGGGGTTTGACCCTTGTGGCAAGGTCACGTAATTAGGCTGCTTGGAGATCTGGTCACTGGTTACGGTGTGCGCTCTATACCTTGCAGGACCCCGGCAGCTCTGGGGGGGTGGTACCACCACCCCAGTTGCCTTGTGTGTGCTGTCCGCATCGTCTGTGCGCTGTCTGCGTCGGGGTCACGTTGTCAGGAGACTGAAAGGAAGGATATTAGAGGAAGCGTTCCCCTTTCAGTTGGGATTAATGCAGTAGTTCCTGAAAGAAACGCTCTCTTTCCAACCACCCCACCCCTTCTCCCCTCTGAGATTTACTTGTTTATATATTTGCAGGTGGTAGCTCTTTGCCTTGTTGTGGTATTACCTGTGGTAAGGAGAATCATAAAAAGCTCAAGCACTTACTGATTCAGTAGCGGGAGCCATTTAAACAGTGATAAAACCCTTCTTTTCCCTCAGTTATGAAATATCTATCACGTTTTCTCTTCCCACCCTGAGGTTCCCTTTAAGACTGTTTGAATTATTTCTTCCACTTTATAGAGCTGTAACAAAGGATGGGTGGCTGGATCACTGTGCCAGCTCTACCTGAGTAAAAGGGGCCACAGAGAGGCTGAAAGGGTGCCTGTCAGCAGGCTACTAATTGCATGTGTCCATCAGCAGGTTGTCCTTCTACCGAAGAATGTTATCTTGAGATGAATCCATAGGCAGCACAGAAGGGTCTTGTTGAGAGAGGCAGACCGGGGAGCTATAGAGTGCTGCTACTTATCAAGACAGTGTCTTCACAGCAGGTGCAAGAGTGAAAGAAGAGCACTAGCTATGTGAGAACTGCTTTGCCTTGCAGTGATTGTGTTAAAAGGGAGTACACTTTGCTTTTTCTTTCTCATAAGGGACCACTTGGGTTGCATTTTGCGCTCCTCTGCAACGTTTCAACATTTCTGGAAGTCTGCAGTAACTGGTTAGCGTTCTGTGGTGCTTGTTTGTGGTGAGTGAATGCTGCTTTTCCTGCTTGTTTTATCCCATGCATGTTATGCTGTGACACTTCAAATGCACTGTTTGTAAAGAAGAGCAATCTTTTGGTTTTGGAGCGTACTGAATACCGTAATGCACTATCCACTATCTTGGCAGTTTTTGTACCTGAGACTTTTTTTTTTTCCCCTTTATAAAGGAGCAGCACACATTGCTGTTCTATGCAACCTGAGTTTTGGAAGTGTCTAAATAGTCTTATACAGTTCAAATGTTCCCCGTGTCCTGTCTTGGAAGCTTCTCACTGAAGCCAGGTAACTTAAAAATACTCACATGTGGTTAGACTTTTTTTCTGATCTACTGAGAAATAATCACAATCACTTCCGGATTGTTTCTTTGACTCAAAGAAAGTGTTGCCAGAGCTGACAAGGTCTCATTCTCAATATAGTATATATTGTAATTAGGATGTACATTGCCATCAGCACCCTGAGACCCCAGGAGAACATGAGCTGAGGATTTTGCTTGTCTGCCCTTACTGAATGCATGTGAGAGTCTCATGAATATTTTTGAAGCAGGTCAAATACTTGCCATTGCAAATCTACAGAGGCCCTAATGAAAGCAATCCTTTGAGCGGGAATGAAGGTGGATTTCTCCTTCCTTACAAGAAGGCTCAAGGAGTGCTGGAATAATTCTGAAGCAGTAGGTAATGCCTGTGGAGTGAGTTTTCACTCTGAAGTCAGGGAGGGGAGGTTCCTGATCTTCATTCAGCTGCAGACTGGCACTTAGCACATGTCTGGGGGCAGTGGAAGAGCCAGGTAGGACTGTGGGATGGCAGTGATATACTCAATATGGAAATAGAGACGCTTCCCAAAAACAAGTTTACTGATTATATGGTAGCAAACAACTTGGTGTTAAGGAGACTTGGGACAGGGTAGAATCTTATTCTTTAGTAATTTATTATTATTAATAATAATAATTATTATTATTTAGAGGCACTTGCATTGTTAAATGAACATGTCACAAACATCATTATCCAGAAAAATGTCACACGTGATGTTGTTGGGAAGTGGGGGAAACAGTGAAACTGAGGCAGTGTGTCACCCCCTTGATGCCTCCAGAGTCAAGCAGAGGAACCCCCCATGCTGTGGGAATTCAGTTTTCATGTAAAATGGCTCATGGGATCCTTTTTAACCTGACCAGGCAACATGGGTGTGCCTGAACCCTCAAAGGAGAGGGTTGGGTGGAGATGCAGGGTGTGAAATGCTAGTCAGATGGGGTGACGTCAACATCAGAGCTGGTAAGACTACATGTCCTTATCACTTCAGAGCCCAACTGCCAAGACGTCTGGTCCAATATTAGCCCTACTGCTTGACTGGGAAGCAGGACCACTGAGGAGCCAAGAGGTTTATCCCAGGGTTCAGCAGCAATCCTTGGAATAGGAACCAGGTATTGGCAGAAGAACCTGCTGTCAGCCTGGAGATCCTGACAGCCAGTAAACCTTCACCTCTGAACATCTGGCCGTGGGGACTGAGCAGCTTGTATTTAGCCATTTGTGTCTTTGGCTGTTAGAAGCGGGCAGGAATGTTGCTGTGCTGCTGAGCCAGTGCGACATCCGTGATTAGGAATGAGTTCCATTCTGTTCCTTGAGCTCACGCTGCCATTCACTGAACTCACGCTGTTGGAGCTCCCTTGCACAGTTTGGTTGCACCCTGAATATAACTGTGAGCAAAAGGCTGATGAGATCCTAAACGTTGCCATCTACATAACTAAAGTTCCCTCCTCTTAAGGGACAGGATGAATTACTAATTTTCTTCCTGCACACATGATGGCCAGGGGGCTGGAGCTGAGCTG
>KZ506914.1:79895-94146 GCA_002844005.1 Limosa lapponica baueri | reverse complement strand
GGCGCTGTGCTTGCAGAGGGCTTGCGGGAGTACTTCAGCCAGTTCGGCGAGGTGAAGGAGTGCCTGGTGATGCGGGACCCGCTGACAAAGAGATCCAGGTGAGAGGCCGGGCCCGCGCCTCCCTTCGCCCCCGCCGCGGCCCGGCCGCCACTTTAACCAACTTTCTCTCTTCTCTCCCCATCCCCTCTCCTGCCCGGGCTGCGGGGCTCAGGGGCTTCGGGTTCGTCACGTTCATGGACCAGGCTGGCGTCGACAAGGTCCTGGCCCAATCCAGACATGAACTGGACTCCAAGACGGTGAGATGACTTCTCCTCATCGCAGGGGTGCATTTGCCGGCGGAGCGGCTGCGCTCGGAGCAGCCCTCGATTGCGGTGTTTGATTTCCCGTTAGAGGTTGTAAACTATCGATTTCTGATACGGATTGATCCCCTTCTGTGTCCTGCTCGCCGGGGGGTAGCCCAGTGCCGCCCCAGCACCGGGCTGGCCGTCCACCCGGGGCCCATGTCCTGGTGTGGGTCTGCAGATCCCGGTGATGGTTTTCCTCCTGCCCGTCGGTCGTAAGGCCCCTCTGAGGAGCCACCGTGGCCCTCCCGGAGCTGGGACACCTGAGAGCCTTTGGGGCGAGGGTTCGCACCGAGAAATGGATGCGTTTGGGGAGAGGGGAGCCGCCCCTGCCCCCCGGGTGCTGCCCACCACCACTCCCCCCCCCCAGGGCTGCCGTCCCACTGCCCAGGCCCCGCTTCCCCCAACCATGGTGGCCCGTGCCCCCCCCTCGGCAGAGAGCCTTCGTGCTGCACGCCCCAGAGACTCTCCTCTGGTTTCCCCCAGCGAAGTTTTTGTAACGGTCGTGGAGGTTCATGACTTTATTGTCTCCAAGCGTGGCCAGCGCCCGCCCATGTGGGCCACCACTGGCCTCTGAGAGCGGCCGCGGCTCTGGCCCTCGCTCCGCAAGCGGAGGGTGATTGGGAGCCCCGTCTGGGCCAGCAGAAAGCATTTGGTGGCTCCCTGGGTCGGTGGCGTATCGTGCCCGGTCCTGCCTTGCAAATCTGCGGCGCTCGGGAGATGTGCAGGCTGTTTCAGGGGGTGGGGGTGAGGTGTCTGAGTGGGAGGTCCCTTCTCTTTAGTTTTAGTGACTTGCCTTCCTCTGAATTCCTTTTCCTTATTGCTGCCCCGGGGTGAAGGTGAGGGTAGGGATGGGGGAGCAGCAGGGGCTGCGAGGGGGTGGCACGGTGAGGGGAGATGTTCCGGCTCCGGGCACGGGCTGCCGAGGAGTCCAAATGCGCAACTTTTATTTCTTCCAGCGCGTGGCTCGGGCGTCCCAGCCTTTATCTTGGCAGAAGGGAGAGGGCGGGAGAGCGAGACCCCCTTTCTTAGGGTTTACGGCGTGAGTTGCAGCGAGATTTATGTCTGTTCCTGTTTAACTGCCTGGATCGCTCCCTTTGATGTGCACAGGTCCTTCCTCCCCACGGGAGCTCCCGGTTAAACCTACCCCAGCCTTCCTGGCCGAGGCTGGGTCCCCAGGACTCCCAGCCCTCCTCCTTTCAGGAGTGATGTAAAGTGAGTTTTGCTCTGGGGGAGGGTTTTGGTAAAGTCTTTTGAGGAGGGCCCAGGGCTTTCTTTTTTTTCTCTCTTTTTTTTTTTACTAGCCTGTGTAAACACGGTGTCTGCTCAGCTAGTCCCGTCATGAGCCTGCGGGCTGGCATAGACCCCTCTTGGAAAGGCAAGTGATGGATGTCTGTTGTAGCACTAATCCTGAAAGCGTTTTGGGGCTAGGAGCGAGACGAAACCCCCACCGTCTCCATTCTTCTCCCCAAACGGCCGCTGCCGCCTGTGCGAAGCCGCTCCGTGCCCACCCTGCGGCCCAGGAGGGTGGGAGGGACGGGCAGGGATGGGGCGGCCGGGCGGGCGCTGCAGGAGAACAGAAGGGCCTCGTGGCGTGGGGACTGGCCGGCCATTGAAATTCCCGGCCGCATCTGCTCCGCTCGCCCCGCCAGCGCAGCAGAGAGAATGGGGGCAGTTTTGCCAGGGCCCTTCCTTTGTTAGGAACTTTGATCCTCTCCCCCCTTCCTTTTTGTTTTTTTGTTTAGCGCGGTTTTCAGCTGGGTCAGATGTTTTGGGGTGTTTTTGCCTGGTGAGAGGTTGGTCTGGTGGTATCGCGTGGAGCCTCCGTATGGCTTTTCCCTGCTGAGCCGAAAGGCTCTGCTGTGAGTCATGGGTTAAATGACACAAACTCATCTGAATCCTAATTTAGGGTTTTATGAAACTTTGCAGGAAAAGGCCCGGTGTCCTGGAAGGGCAGCCTTCTCTCGAGGCTTGGTGTCTTCTGGCAAGCAGCACTTGATAGTGTCTGCCGAACTTGTTGCTTCATTGTTTTCCGATTCTTCCTACCCTAACGAGTGCCGTTGGCCCGATTCTCCGGGGAAACCTTGTGCTTTTCAGACTCCTCTTTGTTTGTAAGCTAGATAGCAGCAGCCCACGGGGTTATTTATGGAAATGCTTGATATGAGAATTGGCTTTGCAGTCTCAAGGTAAAAGATTTGCGTGACTTTGTAGAGCTGCAGCCGGCTGCTGCCTTGAAGAGCGGGCTTTGGCGGTGCTGGGTTGCCCTGTCGTTTCTTTGTTGCCGTTACTGAGTTTTTTGCTGGGTTTGTCTTTTGTGGCGGAGGGAGTGAGCGATCTGCTGCTCTCGGGCAGTGCGGAGCAACGGAGCGAAGGTGCGATGGACGAACAAACCCAGTCCCGAGGTCTCGCGGGTCCTTCCACATCCTCCGCCTGCTCTGGGGCACCGACACCGGCCGGGTGAAGGCAGGAGTTAGGTGACTCGAGCTGTTAAATGGTGCCATGGGTGGCCCGAAGAGCGTTACCAAGGAGCCCGGCTGGCCTGCTTGGTACAGCTGCGACATCAGTGGGATTCCTCCTTCTCCCCAAAAGCCTTGCGGGGTGACGTGGAAGCAGTTTGTGCTCAAGTGACTTCCACTCACCACAGCCCAATCCCGGGGTTTTGTTTTTTTGGATACAATCTGAGCAGTCCTGAATGCTCTTACTCTTAGCAGATTTCTATCTGGGTTTATGAAAAGGATCCATTACGTCAGTGGGTGACACTGAAACACAACTCCTCCAGGGCTATTTGTTTTAACACCAGAAATGAGGGAATAAGGCACCAGTGCTTTTGCTTTAATTAGCAAGACTCCAGCCACCGAGGAGCAGTCCAGTTCGAGTAACTTGAGTCTGGCACTGAACTCGCTCCCCTCCGCGTGTTCCCAGGGCTGCCCCTGCAGTCGGTCGCCCCGGCCTCCCTCTACCTGCAACAATAGCTGGTTGTGCAGAAGAATTTGTGAAATGACTGCCTGCTCCCTCCAGCCAGGAGGACGCGTTATCTCTGCCCAGTTGATCACACTCAGGGTAATGAGAAAATGAGGCCGAGCTTAGCATTGCTGAGTATGAAAGCATCTTCTTGGCAGGAGCTGAATGACACTGGCTGAGAAGTAAAAGACAGTAGATTATTGTTTTTGCTTATTATCTGCCATCAACCTCCTGGTCTCCTGCCGTCCCCTGTCCTCAGAATTTGCTGTGGGTGTCTGCACTAGCCAGGAAGCTGTGGGGGTGTGTGTGTGTGTGCCGGGAGGGGAGGGAGGGTTGAGATGCCCCGGGGAGGCACCAGAGGGTATGCTAATCTGCCGGCGCTTGGAGCTTGGGGAGGGAGGTTTATTTTTGAGTTTATTTGTGCTCTTCACTTCTGCCTCTGTTTACTTACGTGCTGAGTTTATTTATGTTGAAGACTGTGAGTCAGGATGGAGGTGGGGAAGGCAGGGAGAGAAGCTGGTGGAAGGGCACGGGGAGGCCGAGCTCCGGGGCTGTGTGACAAGTGAAAGGACGTGGGACGGGAGGGCGGCCAGGCTGGAGACAAAGCAGCGAGAGGAGCTGGAGAAACACAGCTTCCTTTTGGGCTGTTTGAGCTGCTGGGCTGATGGGACGACACTCCCCGCTGCCCTCCCGGCTGCAGCCTGTCCAAGTGTGGGGGTGAGCCAAACCTGCCTTTACCACAGGTCTTTGTAAGCTGATTTGTAGGTCTGGATCATCCCCGGTGTGATGTAACTTTACAGGAGTTGCTGTAAAAATAGGCTATAAAGAAAGAGGTGGCGGCCGAGGAGGAGCGGAGGCTTTCGTGGGTGTTTGGTTGGCAGCGGCGTTGGTCTCGTCCCGGCTTTTGTGGTGGTGTGAGGCCACCGCAGGCCCGCGCTCATCCGTGCTGAGCCCAGCAGAACGCGCGGCACCTGGATGGCGGCGCGGGGACGGCCGCTCCGGCCGGCGGCAGGTTTATGGAGGAGCTGGAGAGGCACAATGGAGGGCTCAGCCTGCCGAGGGGGAGGCCTCGCCTCATTGTGTGCGGCGCAGCCCGGGGAGAGGGGCTGCACGCTGCCCTGCGGCCACAGCCCCCGCAGCCCGGGGGGGCTTTTGGGCTCCTGGCTTTAAGTCGTGCCGTCCTCTCTGCTCTTTTATTTCTTCACCCTGTGCTTTGTGGGATGAAATGTTTGGCTTTTCTGTGCGCTGCCTCTTTTCTGTCCTGTTTTAGTAGCCAGCTGAGCCCTGTACTTGTAGGCAGAGTGGAAGGGGAAAGCAAAAAGGCAAAAGAAGGCACTTTTAATGTGAGGCCGGTGATGCCGGGCACCCAGGGGCAGGCGGAGCGGGAGGGTGCAGCCCAGCCTGTTAATCCCAGCATGTGATGGGCTCCCGGGTGCATCTGGCCAGCGCTCAGCCAGCGACGGACCACTGCATGCTGGGACTTGTAGTCTCCCTGGATTACACCTTAGCAAGCGGGAAAGATGTCTGCAGCCAGCTCCGTTTTATGTACCTCAGGTGGATCCTTTGGGTTTTTAGCAAGGTGCCGCGTGGGCAGAGACAGCCGTGCACACAGAGGAAACCCTGCCTCTGTCAATAGGCGGTAAAAGCGTGTTCACCTGCTCTTCCCCACGTCTCTTTCAGATTGACCCGAAGGTAGCATTCCCCCGCCGAGCACAGCCCAAGGTAAGTACCGCAAGTGGCCTTTGCCGCTCCGGAGGGTGAAATTCGTGGTGGTGAATCTTGTCCCTCTGTGCAAGGTTGCCGGTGCATGCAGCGGAGTCGTTCCCTGGTGTTTGCTCAGGACTCACCTGGAGCGGGACCTGCTGTGCCATGTGGCCAGCATGACGTGCCGCGTGGCCAGTGTGACGTGCTGCAGTGTGCTCCTGTTGGGCTCAGCGCCGGCGGTGTGCGTGGCACAGGACCAGGAGGCCCCTTGGTTGTACTTTCGCATGCAGTAGTTAAAGCTGATGAAATAAATGCCCAGGGTAAAATAAAACCCAGGGTGAACTTAGTCCTTCCAAGGGTGAAGGCGATGTCTGGAAGTTTCAGGCCTTAGGAGGCAGAGAACAGCTCCATGCTGCAGTGTGATACAGGTGGAAAGAAGGTTGTGTGTATGCACGTGTGTATGTGAATAGGTGTATGGCAGGGAGAGGGAGAAGGATTTCATTTTGTGAAATGCCCTTGTGTGCTTCAGCACTGGAAAAGGCAGGAGGAGTTTGGTGTTGGACCTTATCTACAAGAGCTTCTGGCATCGAAATATGCAGTTGCAGGAACTTTTTCCAGGCATGCAGCTAGAAACTTTTCAGTGATGAGCCAGCAGTGGGCTGGAGACTGCCTTTAGACTTTGGGTCTCCCTTTAACTCTCTCGGATGGGAGTTTTAAAGTTTAGAGTCTCTATTCCAAGTGTGGTCACGGGAGAAGGAGCTGGGGAGAAGCAGTGTAGAGAAGCAGAGAGGGAAGAGGAGGCTGGTGCCGGGAGGGAAGTAAGGGGGATCAGGCACTGAGAACAATTGGTGAGCAGGTATCCCGAGTAACTGGAGCCAGGAAGCACATGGTAGGAATTGGGTTAATTCCATTAAGCAGTTTGGTGACAGAAGGTGCTTTAGTGTTAGAACGGGCTGCTCTCCAAGCCAGGGAATTGCTGCGGATTAGCCCTATGCTCCTTGGGGTAATTAGGACCATGTGTTCCTCTGAGAGCAGGGGTGTAGCCAAGCAGCTAAGGGGAGGATGCAGCTGGAGAGCCAGTTCAAAGGATGTTGGTGTGCCTCAGCCTGGCAGCAATGGCCCCTCTCAGGGTAGCTAGTTTTCTTCCTTGTCCCAGCTGCATGAGTGACAAGTGGCAGAGGGGTCTTCTCTTTGCCTTCTTGCAAAAGCAAAAGAGATTTAACTGGGAGTTGACTGGGTTCCATCGAGGTGACTGGGGAGTGGGTGTTAAATGAGGCTTATTCCATGCACCACTGGATGTGGTGCGGTTTGTTAGCTAGGAGGGTGAAGCCTGGGCAGCCTACCTGTGCTGGAGCCTCCTGCCCGTCGTTCTGCTCCAGGGGAGCCTGGAGGAGGCCGGCTGTGCAAAGTGGCAGGGCTGCAGGAAGAGCTGGAGGGCTGGGGAGGGGACAGTCATGCCCCACGTCTTCATGGCGGTGTGAAGGTGCCAAGAGAGCGGCAGCAGGTTGGCGAGGGGACAGGCTGGTAACGTGCTGTCTGAGGAGGAGCTGGTGGCTGGGCGCTGGCAAGCACGATGGGGTGGTGGGAGGGCGAGAGTGTCCAGCGTGGGGACAGACCTGCTGGCCACTTTTGGCCAGGGGGCCTCGAGAAGGTGGAAGTTCAGCTGCAGCGAAGGGGCGGGCGCTTCCCGGCAGCGGAGGGCAGTTAGTGGCCTTTTGAGTCTCGTTCTCTGCTGGCTCTGGGTTTATTCGGTGAATTCCTGTCCTTCCCTTTTCCAGATGGTGACCCGAACGAAGAAGATATTTGTGGGTGGTCTGTCTGTGAACACTACTGTGGAGGATGTGAAACAGTATTTCGAGCAGTTTGGGAAGGTAAGTCTCTCGACTGGTGTTGGATCAAAGCTGTTGCTTCTGGGGCAAAAAGGAGTTTTCGGAACTTCTGTGGAGGCGGGATGAGGAGCTTGCGAGTCTTTTGCACAGGGTTAAGTAGATTGAAGGTCAGTTACAGGCGCTGGGTGGCTGTAATGTCTTTGCAGGGGCTCCAGCCAGTGACTCCTGCCCTGTGACGATTTGAAGCAAAGAGTTTGTGCTTGTTCCTGGAGCCAGTAGGACCTGGGCTAAAGGAAATGGTTTTCCAGTTTTTCCCTCTCCAGAGGCCTTTTGTGGCCTGCAGGTTGGCAGTTTGTTTCAACACTGGAGGAGGGTTTGTAGACACTCCTCTAACAGAGCAGCTGCAGCATCAAACCTGTGATTTTGGCCTGTTCCTAACTCAAAGCCTTGTGATTGATATTTTGGTAATCCTTTACTAAAAATAAGCCTTTTGGTCCTGAAACTTCTGCTGAGTCTTGGGCAAGTGGTGGTGTTAGTTTTGGATGTTTGAAGAAAATCTGGCACTATGACTGTCCCCTGTGGTGGTCTGGCTCTTCTGTGCCAGCTGGTGGCTCAGGGAAGGGTGGGCTTCTGTGGATGGAAGTCACTTTGCTGTGGTCCATGACAGCCAGAAGCGCAAATTGTGAGTCAGGACTGAATCGGAGGATAGAAGGGGGCTCAGTCTTGGCCCTCCAATTCCCTGCCAGGAGGCTGTTAGCATCCCCAGGAGCAATCTCAGTAGTATTAGACTGAAGGATCCCAAGATTTTTAATGGGATTAGGAACTGAAGGGGATCATCGTACCCAAATGCTGAATGCGATCACCTCTAGGGCAGGTCACTGTGGCTGTTTCACTGTTGTTTGGTGGTGTTGTGTACGGGTTTGCTGTTTGAGGCAAGAAGTGTTGGATTCTGTAGCTGTTGCAACCTTCTTGCCCGTCTGTGGGGGCAGAACACAGTTTGCTGGGCGGTAATCTGGCTGGGACATTGGTGATAGAATCATGGATGTGGAAGAAAGTACCACGGGAACTGTAGGGTGTGAGGGATGAAAGCTTTGGTCTGAAAGACCCTGCAAAAGGGTGATGTTATGTTAAGGCACGTTAATTGGTGAAAGGAAGGGGTGTTTTGTAACCAGTTTTGCTATATCATGGGAACTTCGGGGCAGAAAGTTTAGAATGAGTGTTTGCTTGGTACCTTTTTTCAGCTTCTGAAGCCAAATCTGCATGTCCTGGGATGCTGTCATGCCTGCAAAGTGGGACTCCTTTGTATTTCTGTTCAGTCCTAAGAGAAAGTGGCAATAGCAAAAGTGGCCAGATATCCCCATGTTTGCCAGTCGTTAGCTCTGCGTGGTTTTATTTTCTATTCGAAATAAGCAAACTCTGTTGTGTCCCCAAGAGCTTTTACGTGGTGTCACCACTAAAGGTGGTGGTGTCCATGTATCTGTGTAGTCTGAAGGTTGTTAGTTTGTATTGCGTGTGCTTCTGTGCTGCTGGTGGATGTGTTTGATAGGAAAACAAAATGTCTTGGGCATAATCCCCTTTTAACTTTTACCGTACCTCTGATAATTTGAAGCAGAAGCATGTCAGGTAGCACCCTGTTTACAAGCAGCTACAGCTTCTCTAGTTTGAGGAGCACTTTCCAGTTCTTTTGGGGTGTTGTGCTGTTATGTTCCTCCTGTTTAATGGTCATGTGCTGAAAGGTGTCCTGACGTCAGGAGGCTGGCAAGAACTGGTTGTGTCAGATTGTTTTCTTGGGACAGGGCAGAAGGGAGAGTTCTGCATAGCTCAGTGCGATTCATTTCTGAAGAAGCAGCATCCCGGACAACATCCGGCACTCCAGTTCCACATCAGGCTGATGCAGCTGGCCTCTTGGCTCTGGGGAGTTTCTGTGGGGAGAGATCAGGGCTGGTCAGATTGACTTTCTGTTTTTGCGGCAGTTTTCTGACTCCTCTGGCCTGAAATTTCAGCTGAGGAGAGGTCCTCAGAGCTCTTGTATAAAGCATCTCTCCTGGCCTGTAACCATCCTCCAGGCTAAGCCTCAAATAATTCACTGAAGGCCAGGAGAACTCTTTCCTGAGAAATTCTCAGCTCTGTGTGGCTGATGCACAGGATCAGTGCGAAACTGTGTTTTGGAGGAAAGCTGCTGTGGCCATCACCATCAGCTCTGGAGTTCTGAGCTCTGAATGCGCCGTTCTGTGGTTTCTAGGACTAAGAAAAGCCTGTTTGCCTTCGATTTCAGATGTGACTCATGGCGAACATGATTTTGGTACACAAGCTCTTTTGGTGTTTGTTTATGGTACTCTGGGGCCTCCTAGCTCTCAGAGGTCTCCTAGGATCCCTTCTTCAGAGGTACTCTTGGCACCTGACTCTGTGGTCTTCCATCTCCTCAATTTATGGCATCTTTAAGTGGAAAGTGGTGAAGCTTCAGTTGTGTTATTCTCATCTTGGAAACCCTCTCTGAAAAAATGTTTTCTAAATCTTTTGGGCTGGTACTTCTGGAATTGGATTGGGACTGTCTGAAAAAGGAATTTTTAGGGACTTACCCTCTGAGGAAAGGGCTTTGTCTGTGTTCCCGCTTCTTCCGAGCAGCCCCAGAGTTTTCTAGGATCTGGTGGGAGAAAAATCACTCCTCTTTCCTCCTGCCTGTCCAGAAAGGCATGAGAACCCTTAGCATCTAGAGAGGAGACAGAGGGGAGCACAAGTCACCCTGCCTTGATTCCTCAAGATCAAGGTACCACGTTCTCAGGGGTGAGTTTTAGTCAATCTTTGAGAATCCAGTGGCAAGCTCAATTTGGATCTCAGCTTCAGGGAGAGATCGTCCTCTGCTCCTGAGGACCAGGGACTCCAGGCTGCTGAATGGGTTTTGCATGAAGGTTATCTTCTAGGTAACCCTTAGGCCGCAAGCCTAAGTGTGTGTTAGATTTGCCACCACTTAAGGCCTTTAAATTAGGATAGGTGCTTTTTGAAAAATACACTTTAGTCCAGACAGAAAGCGTGCACATGCTGTAGGAATTATGAGAGGAAGTGCTATGGCCTGCAGTACAGATGAGGGCAAATTAGATTATCATAATGTTCTCTCCGGTCCAAATCCGTGAACTGCAGTTTGCAAGCCTACCAAGGTAGCTGGCGTCAGTGCATCTCGGGTCAGAAACAACACATCTTGTGTGTCCATTTGCAGGAAAAAAATGGAAGTTTGGTTGGGCTGGAGATGAAAAGGTTTCCCATTTCATAAAACAAAATTCCCAAGTCTGATTTTTCCATTTTGGCATTTCCTCTAACTCTCCTATTTTTGTTTTGTTTTGTTTTGTTTTGTTTTGTTTTCTTTCCTTTCTGTGTCCAAAACCTTCTTTCAGCTTTGTAAAATGGAAGTGGCAAAAGAAAAACGAAAATGTGTAGGGAGGAAATCCATGAGTATTACTTAGGGATAAAGGAAGAAAGGGAGAGGCTGGCACCCCAGTTCTTCATATCAAAATACTTGGCTTTAACAGGCACGAAAGGTGAAGCTTCAGAGAGGATCCCAAGTACAGTGTGAGTTTCTCTGCTTCAAAGAAGGATCACTTCATATTTTTTTTCCTTCCAAAACTGTGAATGAAAAATATGGGCTGCTGTTTTCCTGAGGAAGAAAATACAAAGGGTTTTTTTAGTAGAGTGAGAGAGACTGAGAAGTGCTCTCAAGCTGGCTATGGTTTGTCAGGTGCAGCTGCTCGGGCTTTGAACGTAGCGGGATCTCTAGGAAACACTTCTGGCTCCAAAACTCAAATCTCTCTGAGATACAAGCTAAGGCCATGGACATGCTTTCTAAAGGAGATTATTTTTTCAACTGTAAGACAGAAGTCCTGGAAATAATTGCGTTCACAGTGTCTGTAGCCAAGTGTCTTGGCTTAAGTTGGATGGTGCTGGAGATCTTTAGACTGCACAAGGAAGTATTTCAACAGCCTCTCTAGATTCAGGCTACCACCCTCACTGAAACCTGAAACAGAGAGAGAGGAGGAAGGTATCTTGCACCTACCACCTCAGGCATAGCTAGTCCTCTGTCTAGTTTGACATGTATGAGGATGCCTCAGAGGAGCTTGAGTCCCAGCTTCCTCCTTTTCTGCTTCAGTCTGTGGGAACCTCTTGTTCTGTATTATTTCTAGGAGGGAAAAGGGGTTGTCTGTCAGAAATTTCTTTGGACCATTAGGTCTGTGATCTTGTAAGCAAGGTTATTTGTTTCAAATCATAACTGAAAAAACTCAGATCATCTTTCTTTTTCAAGGGTTGGTCTGATGAGGTTTTGTGGTAGAGAAAGTAAAATAAATTGCAAGATAGGAAGCTCAGAACAAATAAGGTCTTTTTGTCAGGGAGTTTATCTAAGCTGTGAAATCTTTGCCCCAGGATGTTGTTGCTAAAATTTGCATAGGCTCCAAAATGATGGGACAAATTCTTGGAAGGTCTTTTAAATACACAGGTACTCCTTTGATTTCAGGAAATCCCTGCATCACAAATGGCTGGAAGATGATGGAGTACTCTGGGGCCTATCGTAATATCCTTGCCTTGTCTTTATGTTCTTCCAAAGATCCCTGTTGTTGGTTGGTATCTTGTGGGGTGTTGGGCAAGGTGAACCTCTGCTCTAATTCAGTGCAGCCAGTCTTTTGTTTGTCATTAGGAGAGAAGTTGGTCCTTTCAGAAACTAGAAATGCAGAGGTACTGGAAGAAATGGGGGCCGGGACCCAATTGAGGTGTTTGAACTCATGGCTTTCTTGTGTGCTTTTGCATTTTGTGAAGCAGAATTGCAAGAAATGTATTCACAGTGACGTCTTTGCATGACTCACTAATCAGTCGTGGCTCCAAGGGTGCTTGGAAAGTGCTTTAAAAACAGTCTGCATCTCTCGCTGGGCCTCCAGGTGATCTGCGTATGTGGATGAGTCGGTCACGAAAGCTCAGCCTCTCTGTGAGGCAGACTGTGCCGAGAGAGAGAGATCTGCTCTCTAAAAATATCCTGGAAGCAAACAAGAAAAAAGATCTGCTGAGGTCTGAGGACGATTCTGACCTTTAGGCTGCCATCTAATACTCAGTCCAAATTCTGGACTGTTTGCCTGAGATGGGTTCTGAGATCTCGCTCGGGCAGCAACTCTAGTGCTGTCCCAACCACAAGAAAACCACTGTAGCTGTGGCGCTGGATTTGATGAGGGTTTGGGTGTCTGTCACCGATGCATATTCATGTACACCTGCCAGAAAAATGGTGTGGTTGACTTGGGGATGTGACATGAGTTTTCCTGGCTGACTAATTGGAGAACCTTTAGATACTGATGGGGAATTTCTTTAAAGGAAGTCTTGTTCTGTGCTTACGGTGGGCATGATCTCCTTCACTTTGGATTGGGAGAATGTTAATTAATTAATCCTTAATCTTCTGCTCTCTGGAAATTTCAGGGATCAAAGCTACTTGTCAACCTGCTGTGGATTTCCAAACTGGATTTTGGATTTTCTTCCACAGATCAGAGGGCAATTTATGCAAATTCTCACGCGTAACATGGTTGCAATGAACAGATGGGGAGGGGAGGAGAAGGGGAATCTGATCACCTCTCTTGCGGCAGTAGGCAGTTTGGCTGGTGGTAACAATGCCACTGGAACAAAGGGTTCTCTGTGCTCCGCATCTGGTAGGCAGATAGCCAAAAACGCTGTAGCTGTAATGGTCATTCAGGTCTTTGGTGGTTCATTTGATATTTGCCAGGTGCTCATGGTGTGGTGCGAGAGCGGGCAGGAACACCTGGACAGGCTGCCCCGCTCACCTGTAGCATGGAGTGGGCTCCGTCCCTTTGGCCGGGTCTCATTCCTAGAGTTTTGAGAAGGGCTCTGGAGAGCGGGGCAAGAAGGGTCCCCCTGGTGCCATGGGGACACAGCACGCCTGCTCCCCGGGTCTGGGCTCTGGGTCGTGTGTCCTCCTCCTTGGAATCAGCCTGTCCTGTTCGAGCAGCTGGGAGAACCTTGTGGGGTTGCTGATGCTCTCTCTTGACAGGGTGGCCAAGTCATTTCTGGATGGTTTTGGTTTCCATTCCCCGCATTGAAGCCGACTTGGTAGCTCTTACTCTTCTGCTTGATTTTGCTACAACTATCTTGCCATGGTTCCCTCTAGGACCAGCTTGAGCCATCTTTAGTTGCTGTTCAAGGTGGAAGATGCCTATTTCTGCAAAGCCTTTGCTTGAATATTTACAACATTCTTCAAGGTCTTCCCACGTGGAAGTGTGTCCAACATTTCTCATCAAACTCGTGATGAGAATTGATGAGGAAATTTTATTATTATTTTTTTAATTTACATGAGGCTGTCATTGGCTTCCTCCTTTGCAGACTCCTATGACTGTCCCAGGAAGACTGAAAGATACCGGAGTGGGACTAAGCCATTGAAAAAAATCAGGCCTTTTGGCCAAGGCCAGGTGGATCATAGTGTGTCCCATTTTGGTATGAAATGCCTCATATCTGTGCACCTGAATATTTTGGCTAGGCTGAGGGCTGCTTTGGTGGTGAGTCTTTCTCTGAAACCTGTGACTGTCACTTTCCCTTCCTGTCACCACCACGCTGCTCTCATCAAAACCAGGTGGTGGTTTGAGAAGGACTCATCTCCCCCTCTTGGGAAGGTGCTGCCCTCCCGCAGGAGGTCCCAGCAATGGCAAATCCATGGAGGATTACACGAGCTTCCTCCCCAGGGACAAGCCTTTTTTTTTCACTTTCTGAATGTGTTACCTCCACTGAGCCAAAGCCTTGATCTTTCTTCCACTCCCATTCCGTTTTCCAAAGCTAGAGAGAGCTGCTGGAGACAGAAAAGAGAGGAGGTGATGATAGACAGCTTAGGTTTAAGGCTCAGGGGGGTGGTACCTACCCCTGAACTGCCAAGTACCTGCCAGAGAAGTTGTCTCCTGCGGTGGATTCCCTTGGGAAGGATACACCTATCTCTAGGATACACCTAGAGAGCAAGAGTCGCTGCTCTTGGGACCCTCGCTTCTTTCCTTGACGTTTTTGACCCTCCTGGCTAAAGGCAGGGAGAGACATCATCCCTTGAAATTAACAAACCTTGAACTTCTAACCTCAAATGCTAGATGACTGAAGCCTGGACCAGCAAGTTAAATCCTTCCCTGGGAGAAAGCCTTGACCACTAAGCTAAACAGTCTTCTAGTAAAGTGATCTGCTTCTTTGGCTATGTTTAAAGAATTGAAACAAATATTTATTTAAAGGTGGGGGGGGGAGAGAAAGGGGAGAAAGACAATTCACCCAGCAAAAAAGCCTTTGTTAAAGTCCAGTTATGACCACAGATTATTTCCACGCCCTATTAAAAATGAACTTGGGGGGCGCTTCTGAAACCTTAAGTGCCGTTTTCCACACGCTTCTCCTCCCATCCATTCCTCGGGT